>JAAAKE020062329.1:0-10261 GCA_010014785.2 Anisolabis maritima
TTATAATATTTATTTTTGAACAAATAAAAATCATTTATATAATTTCTAGGAACATCTTAAATATAAAAATTTTAATTGAAGTTTAAAAATGTCACTTTAAGGTTTATTTTTTCAAAAAAATTCTAATATAAGTTTAAATTGTTACACTTAATTATTACAATAATTAATTTTTGTACATATATATATATATTAATATTGATTATAGTTCTAATAATAATATTTTATAATTGGAAATTATTCATTTGAACGCGTTCAAATTACCAGGAACAGATTGTAAATATATATGTATATATCAATATCTAATTTATATTTTTTTAAATTCTTAAATATACTTTTACATATTGTTATAATAAATAATCTTGGGTATCTGTATATATAAGTCTGGGTACTGGACCTGGCAAGCAGCCCGACCCGTTACAATTGGCATAATTTTTCTAAAAATTGAGTGAAGTGAACCTTCTCGAGGACGTTGATCATTTTAGGATAAATGGAAGAATTTTCGAAATAATAATTTGAAGGATCCCATAGAAAAGATAGGACAACTCGTTGCGATAGTAACAAAATATAAATATTTTTAATTGCTGTTTTTTTGCCCTGTCCATTGGTGCAGAGGTAGAGGTTTCGCCTCAGATACCAAAGGTCAGTGGTTTGCTTCCCGTCCTGAGCGACAAAAATTTATTTCTATTATATTGGCTATCGAGTAATTTAAATAAATAAGGACGAAGTATAAATGACCTCAGATGCCGATAAAAACTTTAAAATAAAAAAAAAAATTCCCGTTTTATTTAATTGAATTTTTTATCATTTTAATAATTGATTAATACATACAAACGAAAAATCTCTTAAAAATAAAAGCTAAATAAAATGTGAACCGGCCTGACATAAAAAATTTGATGTCACATCATATCACACAATTTTCCTTACCTTAGGAAAATAGAAAAATACCATTATTTACCTCTTCGTTGCTGATTACAATTATAAAGAAAAAAATATGTCGACATAAAAAAATCTGCTGTGACAAAACATCAGTACATACCTAGGTTAGGTTAGGTTTAGGTAGTTGCCGCCGTCTATAAGGAGACTCACTTAGGCCAGTAAGTGATTGTGATACCACTTAGGCTTCTGAGGTGAAATTATCTCCCACTTTCCTAGCCCAGGAGGAGAATTCTGGCAAAGTTGGAATTAATTGCGGCAAGCCGGACTCGAACCCATGCTATTTTCTAGATTCCTAATCCGCAGCTTATCTGACTTAGCCACTGCTTCCTCAGCACATACCTAACTCGATAAGAGAAGTTATGTGATGTGTGTTTTTTCCATTCTTGGTGCAAAGTGTCTAATAACAAATTCTAGAATTTTTATAATTTGATTTTTTATTTCTGTTTTATTTTATTCTTTTCATTTTATTTGATATAGGGCGCTGGCATAACGGTGGAGTTTTGTGGTCATATAATCTATGATTTTACACGTTCTAAATTAGCAACTTCTCCGGAAAAAGTCGTTGAAGCTCTTTCAGAAACGGGCAGTTCGGTAAGACCAATTTTAATTTAACTTAAATTTGAATTATTTATTTAATATAATTTTTGTTTTTAATAGGTGTTGTCTGGCATCACGATCACCAAATTCCTAGGAATCGTTGTGTTAGCTTTCGCTCATTCTCAAATCTTTCAGATTTTCTACTTTCGAATGTATTTAGGGATTGTTCTCATTGGCGCTGGGCACGGTTTGATATTTCTACCAGTTGTTCTTAGTTATCTTCCATTTAAAAAATATTATTAGTTGCCCTCTGTCTTTCTTTTCATTTTAACAATAATTATTTTTTGGAAGACCAAAAGTCCATCATCAGTAGTACTCTATTTTCCGAAGGTCCACTTAAATAACTGAATATAACCAATATTTAGAAGAAAAAGATTTTGAGGGCTTTCCCGCCACTCCTAGCCCTCTCTTTCTTTATATATATAGCATTTAAAAGATATGACGCCTCCCTGAACATACGCATTTATTTATTTATTATTCTCTTCATTATCACATTAAAAAAAAAACGCTTGGATTTAGTTATTAATAACTATATTCATGTCTTGATTCATGGTCTATGGGTTGGTAGTTCGCTTTCCGTTCTGAACGATAAAATTTATTTAAATTATATTGGCTGCTAATTGATTTAAATAAATAAGGACGGAGTCTAAATGCTAAAAAAGATTTTAAAAATTCCATTAATGTTTTCAAAGATATGTATAACAATATTTCAAATGAATGAATGATAAAAATGTATTTATTATAAATATAAAATATTTTACTTAAAGGCTTTTTTTATTTATTTAAAATCATTTATGTCTTACTTGGAGGAATGGCTATAAATCTGTTAAGGGCCGAGAAGAGTTTCTTGGCAAACTCTTTAGAAGCTTTGTTTTTTTTTTTGGAATTTTATTTTGCCTTTTCTCCAACTAGGCTAGGTAAATGTTCTCCTTGTCCTTTCCCTTTCCATCCCCCCCCCAACCCTCTCCCATGTGAAATGAAATAGAATCTTAGTACAAATACAAATGAAATAAGAGAGTTATTACTAAAAGTTTTATTCTTATAGCTTATTTCTTTTTTACAAAATATGCACAAGGAATTCTAAAAAAATTGTATAAAAATCGTTATTATTTATATATGGCACTTGAGAGAATTCACAGATTCTATGAATGGTATTTAATAAAAAGTTTTATTATAATGTAGAATATATATCTTATATAAAATTATAGAGAGAAGCTTTAAAATGATAAATTCATCACTTTTTAATATTTACAAATAAGGCACATTGAATGCAGTTTATCAACAAATAGGGGGTGGGGGATATTTCTTTAAAAAAATATCAAGTCAATTTCTTAAAATAGAATAAATCTATAGCAATATACAGTTACATAATATATTCCTATTATTTATATGTTTTTAATTACTAAAAAAAAAAGACAAAGCTATAAAGTACATATTATTCTAAAATTGAGGAAGAGATGGAAGGAGAGTTTTTCTTTTTGGAAATCCCTAAAAGAAATTCGAATTTGTATTTAAGAATGAAGAATTGCAACATCGGTGCGGTTTTGATTCGTTAAATTTAAAAGATCCATTTTTTCTCGTTATTAGACGAAGACGATTTCATCGATGGATCTACCGGCACCGATGTTGACCGAGAGTCAGCCAAGGAATGGCGGTAGGGTGACGTAGCCGCTTCGCACAGGACTGCCACTTCCGCTTCCCCCACCGCTCGATTCTTTTCCACAATCTTTACGTGATTCTGAAGTGGACGCTGTTTGAGATTGATGATGAGTGTGGTGATGGTGTTGATAGTCACCTGAAAGCATCCATTCCCTAAGTCTCGTAATTGGCATTTTATTTTTATATGAATTTGTTTTGATATAACTGAAGATGGCTTTGTTCCTCCAAACGGTGCGCGGGTCGTAATTAGGGAGGGAGGGCAATCGGCACTTTTCTCTTTGGTGTGAATCAGTCGTATAACTAGTTGCGAAGGCTCACAAAGATCTCTTACTCTTTTTATGATCGAAACGTTTATATATTTTTCATAAGTCTATTTAAATTAAAGATAAAGAATCTTACCTCTTTTATCCAATTCATGCAATTCATCCACATTAATAAACTCTATTGTGCCATTTTTGTCCATTTGAGGGAGCGGAGTGGGCGACTCCTCGGGCAGAATTTGATATTCACGTGGACTTTCTGAATATTCCCCTCGGTCCACATATTCTCGGCCATAATCCTGAAAATTTATTTTATTTTAGAGTAAAGAAGAAGAATTTTGTTAATTATTTGCTTTGTTTAGTTAAGTTATTTTATTTATATCTGGAAATAAAAATTTTATTTACAGAAAACAAAAAGAAAGAACAAAACAGCCAGCTGACGTTTCGACTTCTGTTTAAAATAATTCTCAGAGTTAAAAAAATGAAATTTCATGCCATAAATTGGATATTCTAAGACAAGTGCTAAAGCACTTAAACAAAAAATGATGATCATTTTTTGTTCCTTTTAAAAATATTTAACGAAAACCGAAACGTTACCTTTATAATAAATCTCTAAAATGAACAAATTTGAAATCTAAACAAAAGGAAGGATTTTATTTTATTTGCTACACTTCTCCTCCCCCCCTGGCAAGGCTACTAACTAGGGAGTATAATTTCTTAAATCATGAACCATAAATGAGAAGAGAGAATAGGATAGTTTAGGCTTCCAAACCCTCTCGTTTTTTTGTCTTGTCTGATAATGCCTAATATTAGTAATAATCCCAAAAGAATGGGACAAGAAGAGATTGGAATGAATCATGTTTTGTATTTCCTTCCTTCTCGTCGCTAATCTCCCTCTCTTTGTCTATTCTTATTCAAATAGTCTTCCTGGCAAGAAATCTCCTCCAACGAGAAAAGCGATGAAATCGAAATTCCAACAAGAAAAAAATCTGGTGTGACTAACCGTGTTTATTTTTAGTCTTTTCGATAACTACTGCCATATAGGCTTTAAACAATTCAATTATTTATTTAATTAAAAACGATACAAATGATCCAGGCATATTTATTTACACCAATTGATTAAAATATCGACTGCCTGGGATCCGAACCCACACCCCTTGGCTCTTAAGGCCAATATTGACAATGTCAATATATTTAACCTCTCGGTCACGGGAGGGGGAGGGGACTAATCATATATCACCCAACTTTATCTTACCTAGAGAAGAGAAAGTAATGTGAAATGCTTTCACAACAGATTTTTTGTGTGCACATATATTTTTCTTTCTTTTAGTATTTAGTATATCAATATCCAAAAGGTAAATAGTGGTAGCACCAATTTTTCTATTAACTCGAGAGCAATATTAATAAATAAAAAAGTAATCAAATCTTGTTTGTTATCAAAGATATGATTTATTTATATTTTGACTTGGCAACCATCTCCCATATCTTTTCTAAGAGATGCTTAAAACTTCAAATTGGGGGCCTTACACTATTTTGAGGAAGAAAATTATTAATAGAATTCATTTTATAAGTTTATAATTTAATCAAAAATCGATTTTGAGAAAAAAACTAAAATTATGGCGTATTATATGATGTTTTCAATTTCAAAGTCAAACTTGGATTCGATAAAAATATTGTAAAAGTTCATTTCGTCGTAAAATTAAACTTCATTAGAGAGAAAATTTCTTTCTGGGTTCATTAATAAATAAACTCATTTAAAGTCACAAAACCATTATCCCTACCTGTAATCGGATGGGCGGCGTTTCATTCCCGACATAATCTCGACATGGGCTCGCAGGCCCTGCAGTGGCATATTCGGCATGTCCTCGAAGGGCTTGTCCAAAGGCACTCGCTCCTGCAGCTCCGGATGCATCTGCACCCAACAGACCCCCATAGGCCGCCATCGGGACATAACCATTGCCTCCAGCCGCAGCCGATGCTGCAGCGGCTGCATTGAAAAAGCCCGTTGAATACGGCGAACTCGATGGCGTCAACAGATTCAAATGCGGTGAAAGATCGTTGCTAAGAAGACAAAAGAGAAGCTTTTAGTAAGAAACACAATACTAAAATTCTAATAGGTTCCCACGCTCTATTTAAACCACGACTACACTGTACATGTTTAGTCATTCATTAAGACAATCCAGGAAATCGAAATTTTAGAATTGCTGATCAACTCGTTGATTGGGATTTGGTGGAGGAAAAAATTTATTAAATTAAATGAATATAAAATTTCCACGCATAATTTAAAATTAGCTGTGGAGGAATTAAAGAAAAGGGGCAGCCTGGTTCCAAAATCTCGCTGATTTCCTTTTCTTGAAATTTCTGTGATGGGAAAGAGAGACGTTGGCCTGCTGAGTTTAGGAATCATTTGCAAAAAAACTAGTCGTGTAATACAAAGGAGAGGATAAAGCGAGTTGAAGGCCGGAGCTGAGGCCATATCTTGGCAAAAATTTTCCCCTTCTGGGGAAGGTACCGGGAACCTATCACAGTATTTTTCTCGTGAAATTATTATTCTTGGGAAAAGGGTAGGTCCAGCCAAAATAAAAGCCATTACGAGGGTTGCCTTTTATATTTCAGGATTTGAGATCAAAAACAAATCTTTTGGTTGATGCAATTTTGAATATATGCTGGTCCCAAGGATACCTCAATCACACGATAAGTCACATGACGATCTTGCAGTATCAGTTCACGCACATCAATGTTTTCCAATTTTGGACGACCTTCACAAAATTCGTCCTTAATGATTGAAGACGGCAAACCAGCGATAAACAGTGGTCCTTGATGGTGCTTCATCAAATTAAGTTGATCGATGCACTGTTGCGTTCATCCATTTCTAAACTTGTAAAAAATAATCGCTCGAAAATGTTCACGATTTAATTCCATTTTTAGTCGAGATGATCTCAAGTTATTGTAAACTACAGGGTGCCCGTTAGAATCCGGACGAAAAACGTTTTATGCAAAAAGTTGTTTATTTAAGCCAATATACAAAGATACCAAAATTGCTGTTATATCTCATTTAAAAGATCCCTGCTGAGAACTTTCATTCTATATAGCCACCCTGCGTCTCTATCACTTGCTCAATCCCTGCCCTAAAGCGCGAACACGCTGATTTCAACTGATCGCGGTTCATGACAGTGAACTCTGCCTGAACTCTACCTCGAGTTGACGTTAGGGTGTCAGACTTGTTGGTCTGTCGCTCGACTATGCCACACACGTAGTAGTCCAGAGGTTAGGAGGCCAAAAGTCCTTCGACCAAAACATGTCAACGTTGTTAGAGAGCCAATTTTGCACTAAATGACTCGTCTGAGCGGATGGTCCATTTTGTTGATAGATATACGGTCTCCCAGAGGCCACAATCTCCAGGCATTAGCACTGTCATCAGGACCTCTAAATAAACCTCTTCGTGACCGGAAGATCTTCTGGAAGAAATGCGGCGGCATGACATCGCCCTTACTTTAGACGATGCTCAGGATATGGATATTGGCCGGAAAGTTGGTCTTACCCACCAGAGAGACATCCTTGGGGTTGTGGGGAAGCCTTGGGTTCACTTTGGTATCTACGGTGAACATTTTTTTCATCAGAGAAAAACTTAATGCGACCAGCAGCTTCGTGTTTTAATGAGGACAGAAGCAACTTGCAGCCGCTAATTCTTTTGAGTTTGGTGACCTCGGAGAGCATTTGGCGGACCTTGAGGACGTAGGAGGTATATCTGAGATTCTCTCATCGTTAAGCTCATCCTCAAGACGGAGGTCAATTTAAATAAATAAAATAAATAAATAAATAAATTTATTTACGACCTGCTTAGAGGCCCAAGTCCTCGGTGGCAGGTCCAATCAAACACAAATACAAATTTATAAATTTCATAACACAAAACAACAAACAATTAACAAAACAAATACAAAAAATACAAGAAAAAATATAGAAATGTATACGCATTAACAAATAATATTTTCATACATTTCCATCGGAAGAAAAAGATAAAAACAATTAAACATTACGCGCAATAACACGTGACCAAGAGTAAACGGCGCCATCCCGATATTCGCCTTAAGCTATTTAGGAAAACTTGGCCAAAACCTTAACGAGGATTAATTTCCGAAGTGAGGTCCCAGGGTCTTCCAAAATCATATCTTGGGCTCTTCGGATGATCTCTGGAGTCCTTGTTTATTTGATGATAATCTATGATCTATCTATCTAATCCTTGAACTCCTCTGAGACTGTGTATCTCTTCACAATGTCATATACAGTTGATCTTCGATACCCAAAGAATTTAATAATTTCGGTGGGCGTTCTTTTGGCATGAAGGCTTTTTCTAATCGCCGCTCTTCTACTGTGCTCCATGCTTGGATGACGAGCTCGGTCATTTTGGGGTTATGGGGTGTTACTAACATTTTTAGCTAATTTTAGCGCCAACTAGCTTCTACCCCTGAATTCAAATATAGCTGGAACTTCAAATAATACAATTTTTCCGGATTCTAAAGGCGCACACTGCACACAAATAGCGCTAATTAATAATTTAATTTGTACCTAAAGACGAATGTGCAGTCTAGAAAAATTTCTTTTCATGCTGTGCAAGGAGGGTTGGTTGCAGCCATAAATCGCAATTGAAAAGAGTTGCAGAAATTGGGCTATGATAGCAATATCAAAGACAATTAATTTGATGTGGGAATTTCAGAAAAGTACCCACACTACTATTACTAATCCGATCCTTACTCAATTTTGTTAAATGATACAAATAATTATTATATTTCTTCCCAAAACGTCAAGACGAGTTCATAATAAAGAAAGAAAAGTTTTTATTTTCTTGCCTTTATATCTGGCTGCCTTCATCCTAAACAATTACATAAGCTGGTCATCTTTATGAGTTTTTAGTTATTACATGCATGTTTTTTTTTGTTTTTTTTTTTTTTTTTTCAAAAATTAAATTATACATTCTCGATGGTTTTTAAATTTTGAAATTCGCTCTTAGTATCAAAAGAATTGCAGTTCTCAGCAAATGCGCTAGACACTTGTGGGGTGACTTGTTATGATAACTAGAGGCTCTTAATTTAGAGAAAAATATTACCTTGAACTGTACGTCCATGATCCCGTGGGATCGGCAGCTGCTGCAGCTGTTGTGCTTGTGAATTGCGGCAAACTATTCACACTATTTAAATTATTAAAACTATTCAAGCCTCCGAAAGAACTTGAGACGGTTGTGCTACTTGGCGTGCCTGGAATGCAATTTTTATTTTTTATTAAAAGAATATTATTACAATATTTGGAAAAAGAAAATGCACTTGACTCACCAGAGGAGATGTATCCCGTTTTCCTTGGCGGTTCTCGTTTTCGCCATTTTGCTCTCCGATTTTGAAACCAGACTTGGACTCGGGATTCGGATAAGTTCAATTTCAATGCTAATTCCTCCCTGGCAAAGACATCCGGGTAAGGCGCCCTCTCGAAGGCCCTCTCGAGCTCCTCCAATTGGAAGGCCGTGAAGGTCGTTCTGGAAACGTTCATAATAAAAGGTAAAAACTCGTCTTTTTTTAACCTTTGAATAAAAAAAGGACAAATTTATATGTATTAAAGAGAAAAAATCACAACATCCTTGGCCGATCTGGCTATATTTATTTGCAACAATAGGAATCGAATTAGTTATGAAAATTTTTAATTTTTGCTATTCACTTGTAAAATAAATAATAACAGCAATGATAATTGAATATTTTTATTTACTCCCAACAACAATTAAAGATTTTAATGGAATGCATTCACTCATTATTTACTAATCAAATAGCGTTTAGTTTATTTCTAATTTAATCACAGCAATTTATTTCCCACTGAGCGATAAAATTTATTTAAATAAATATGGAAAGATAAAGAATATCGTTTATAAATAACTCAATTAACTTATTGACCATGAACTTTAGAATATTTTTTTTTTTTGACCTATTTTTTTGATTAATTAATTTTTGAGATGAGTCATATTTTATAATAATTGAAGGTTTTAATTATTTGTAATAATTTATTTTAAAACATTTTGTATTGTGTTTTTTAATTATTAATTTTTTAAATAGTCCTTGGAGTAACGAAACGTTGCCTGATAATTATTTTTGGAATGAAAGGTTGTTTTTCGAATATTTGGATATCATGGAAAAAATGTTTATTTATTTTAATTTTAATTTATTTTTATTTTTTTAAGTCTTTTCGGCACCTTGGGCCATATCATCTTTAAACGATACACAGAAGTATATACATTTATTACGATACAGTTTATCTAGGCATATTTATTTATAAATGATTTAAATAAATGTTTATCGGACTGCCTGGGACTAGTTCTAACCTCTCTGACAGGTTTCACTTTCTCTAGGTAGGGTAACGGTGGTATATCCAAAAGTGGATGGTCCCTGGTTCAAGTCCGGGAGCTCAAACGTGCCCACTTTCTAAACTATATATTGACTTATAGTCCCTTAGTGCAACTATCTACATACCCCTATTAATTTTGATAATTCTATATATTTATTATAAAAGGGGCGGAGTGTGCTCCTTTATTTTTAATTCTCACTTGCAGTACCTGCATCTCTTCTAATGGTTAGCATTTGACTCTCCAACGCGTATGAGGGGTCGTGTGACCCGCAGATCCTCCAGATGACCTGACCATCATTTAATGTTGCTACCACTGACTCATTCACCCACTCGTGCACCCCAAACCAGACTACTTTTAAATGTTAATGTGATTGAAAGCCATAAACAGAGACGCCATATGTGGGGGGGGGGGGAGGGTCTATCGACAC
>JAAAKE020062329.1:10271-25513 GCA_010014785.2 Anisolabis maritima
TTTAGATTTTTTTATAATAAATTATAAAAAAAAAAAAAAAAAAATAAATTTAAATTTGTTTAAAATTTTAATTAAAAAGAAGAGGATAAATTTTGATTGTAGAAAAAAAGGGCGCGGGGGGGGGGGGGGGGGGGGGGGGCTATCGACACGTTCAATTCATTAATGCCCTTCACAATTGGCATTCTCATGCCGGAAGTGTTCAAAGGGGGAAATAAAAACAACAAGAGAAGTGCTGGCATCTGGCATTTGGGAGAGGAGTGGGGGGAATGGATTTTAACACCTATTTAAAGTGCCATCCATCCATCTTTGAGGTAAAATTAATAGCACAGTTCAATCTTTTCCTTTCACTTATCAATAAGAAAATAAAAATAATGGATTCGGTCCAAATTTTCGAAATTGAGATTTCAACGGAAATATACGTTTTGTGGTCTCCAGTATCCAAAATATAGGCTAATCTATAAATCCTAGGATGAAATCTTAAATATAAACTTAGACTAACATTAGTACATGGTAGCAAGTTTAAAAATGGTCAACCGGAAGCGGCTCTTTACTGAAGTTATTTTTCATTTTTCTTAATTTCGGTTAGAATTATTTTTTTTTAAATTTCATATATCAATTAATAAAATGTATATTTTGGTTTTAGTAGGTAAAGCTCCTGGAGAGTACTTTACTCTTGCAGTTTGTTAATTTTTTGTCTCTATCTTCGTTATTATATTTCAGAAAAAGTATTTTAAATTAAGTTTTAAGTAACTTTTATTAGATAGATTATTTTTAAAAAAATCAGCCGCTTTTGAAATATGAAGAATTTTCGATATAGGCGACTTTGAATTAAATCTCTTTGATAAAGTGACTAAATAAATATCAAGTCATATCTGGTTAAAATATAAAATTTCTGTTCAGGTTAAATATTATATCAAATTGAAAGTTATGAGGCAACAAGAAATTTTTTCTTCAACAGTACACCCCTATTTTAATCTCTAGTTTCGAAACATATTTATTTTTTAATATATTTAATTTGAGTTCAAAATAAGAAAAATTATCAGGTTGCCAAAAATTTTTTTTTGTTTTGTATTTGTAATGCTAAAATACAATTATTGTATATGGATATAATAAAAAATTAGTCATAGAGGGAGGGATAAATATTAGAATAGAATTGAATTGGGTCTTCAGTTGCATTCACAAACTAAAAGACCAAATTTTGTTAAAGAAAATTTATAAAATTGGCCAAAGAGTACTAATACTTTACTGATGTACTTTTTTTTTTTTGATTTACTCAAAATTCACTCTAACGATTTTTATTAAAATTCTTATATCATTGATCTTTGAATTTAATCCTTATCCCCTCTAAAATTGTCTGGGGTCCACTTTACTGATGTAGTCTTATGCAGTTGTTTGGCTAAATGGCAGGAGTAACCGGTCTATTTCTTAAACTACATGAATGAAAGATTGATTAAATTGGTATTAAATTGCCAATAAACGGCTACCGAGGGGGCCTGACGCACATCATTCAGCTTCCCAAACCTTAGATAAAAGAAAGTTGTTTCAGATGTGTGTAGTCACTCCAGATTTTTTATTTTTTGCCAAAAGAAATTATTACACACACACATATATATATATATATATATATATATATATATATATATATATCTCATTTCAAAAAGTACTTACATGGGAACTTCAAAGCACATTTTGATATCATTATTTCAATTTCGATTTTTTTTTTGTGATTTCATTAACTTTACCTTCGATTGGTCGGTAAAGTTAAAAATAAAACTGATTGTTCCTTGATCAAATGAATAATTTATTTTTGCGTTGTTGTTGACATTTATTAATTTGAAAAGCATCTGTTAGACATCTGCATTTTTAGGGTAGCAGAAGGGAGCAAAGTCAAGAGCTCCGCTTCGTACGGATGCACAAACAAACCGCTATACAGCGATATCTAAAGTGGAAATCTTGTGATTTGAAAAAAATTAAGAGCCATAGGGAGTTAATAAAAAAATGGATGCTGGAATGCCGTTGGCGTGCCGCCCCCCTGGGCCCCTTTTTTTATCCAATTTTCATAAATTGCGACCTTTTGGTCCTAACCACTGGCCGGTAATATATTTAAGATAATATACATATAGAAGAAACTCTTTGTAAATATGCCTGGATCATTGCATGGTAATTAACTAATTATATATTGTTCTATATGGCCTCAGATGCCGAAGACTTTAAAAAAAAAAGAAACTCTTTGAAATTTTATTTAACCTCTTTGACTGTTTCTTTGGGTATTTTTTATTTAAATTAATTTAGGGGGGGGGGCGGCGGGCCTGGCCGGAGAGAACAACCGCCACTAAGATCTTTGTTGAGCAAGACCAAGCAGCTCTGAACCTCGGATGGGTGGCCCGAGGAACAAGGCTGTTGCACCCCCGCCGGAAGACATCGATACTGATTTTTCATTAAATATAATTATATATAATATAGTCATAATGACCGCAGCAGTCAAAAATGACTTTAAAATTAATAAAAAAATTTAGGATATTTGGATTGCCTTTCAAGGTATAGAGAGTGATTACTTTCCGGATACCAAACTGGTCTAGAGAGACCCTGTTCGAAATTGAATTCTTTGTAATCTAAGAGAAAAAGAAATATTAATTTCACCCTCTAGAGAAATATATTTAAAAAATGATCAGTCTTATTTAATAAACTTATTAAATATGAATTAAATAAAAAAATTAAATTTGTTTTAATTCATAAAAAGAAGAAATATGAAAATATAAAATTTCTGTTTTGATACTAAATGTATATTTAAAATATGACAATAAATTAAAAATGTCTCTGATTAGTTAAATAATATAATATATAATAATATATGAACAGTGTTAAATTTAAATATAAAAATGTTAACTCCAAATTAAATAATTTGATGGGGAGATTGTGTATATAAGAACGTATATGGATGTATATATAAAATTATATTCTATAATATTAATATAAGAGTATTGTAATATAAAACAAATTTATGTTATGTCCAAATAAAACTCAATAATTTGTGTAACATATTGCTATACACAAATAAATATTTTATTATTATTATTATTATTATTTAAATGAATTTAATAAAATGGTATATATAAACAACAACATAACCTAAAAATATAGTTCCTCAAGTTTCCCACTAAGGAGCGCTGCTAACTTTTCTAAAGCTTTGGTTATGTATTTATTTAATTGATTTTTTATATCTGTTCCAAAAAATTTTTGTGAAGTCTTTATCTTCAATATATTAATATAAGATTTCAAAGCTCTAGCACCGCGGGAAAGTACTTAAACAATGGATGGATTGGAGTAAGATTGAAAATTTGGCATTGCATTTTTCCGTGGTTTATATTCCATATTTTCATTGAGGTTTTCTCGTTTGTGTAGCGCCGCCCCCCCCCCCCCCCTCTCACCCTGTTTGATTTTTTTCTCACCTTGTTTTCTTCTTTTTCACTCCGTTGTTGTCATTCTTCTTGCTTTTGCTTTCTGATTTCTTTGAGGTCGTTGTCTGGGTTTGTTGCGGCGGTTGTCCATCCAGTGGCACTAGAAAAAAATTTTTCTATTAAAAACGAGAAAAATTCTCTTTGCCTCATCTAGAACAGTGGGTCTCAATCTTTTCTTCTTATGGCCCAGTTTACTAACCCCTTTTATCAACCTCTCTGGTTGTCAGTACTGCTCTCTGCGGCAAATGCAAAATAATAATAATTGCTAGAGATTAGATTTCTGCCAAGCTAGTCTAGCTTCATGAATACGTGGACATAATTTCACTATAATTGTTTATTTTCTTCAATATAATTATTTGATGATAATCTAATTTTCTCCATCTCCTCAGGAGGGATTCGTAGATATTTATTTTCTTATTATTTAATTATTTTTATTTATTTATGACATTACATGACAGCTTCCTTCACATCTTAATCAATTTTCCCAAATAAAATTATATTTTACTATATTTGAATATTGAATTTTTTTATTAGATTTGATATTTTATATAAAACCTAGTATATGGTTATATTTGTTAAATAAATCAATTAAATTCTTTTTATTCAAATAGAGATGTGAATTTTGTTTTTTAATTTTTTTTTATTTAAAAATCTCTACCGCTAAAAAATACTAAAAGGCCAATCCACTTCAAAAAGCCAAATCACGAAATTTGTATGCTTACAATATCTCGTTGGTATATTCGGTCCCTGCCAAAAGATCATAGAATAAATACAATTTTAATTGTTTGTGATTCCTATAATGGCGGATTTTTTTTTAAAATTATTTAATCGTTCTTCATCCAGAGACCATAAATTTTGAAAAGCCCTTTTGATCTTAAGCCAGACAAAAGCAAGACCACGCCCATAAGACTCGAGTTCGTCCCGCCCATCTCGAATATCTTAAGACATGACTCCTCCCCCAAAAGGAAAAAAAAATGATTTCATTTTTTTCCCCTAATAAATGATATGTATAAGAAAATTTAATAAAAATTTCTAAATTGAATTAAGATCTTGAATTTAAAAAAGTAGTTGGGCAGTTGCGAGTTTTTAGACACGATTGCAGTAAAACGGCTAAACGAATTGATAGAGTGATGATCGAAACGACTCAAGATAAGCTTTTAATCAAATATTAAAGGCAACAGAGGCGTAACCAAGAGGGAGAAGGAATATGGGGTTCAAATCCTCCCAAAATCTCAAAAAAAAAAAAAAAAAAAATAGAAAATATATATAAATATTTTAGAGTATTAAATAAAGCCAATAACCCATGAGAAACTTTTGGTCATGAGACACTGTCCTTTGGGGCAGAGGCAGAGGTCTCGCCTCATATATCAACGGTCAGTGCTTCACTTCTCATCCTGAGCGACAACAATTTAAATAAAAAATTAAATTATTGTCCAATTTTTTTAAAATAAAATTAATATTATCTTGTTATTACCTCCTCCTCCCACCCCCACTCCCCACGTGACCGAGAGATTACAGATACTGACATTGTCAATATTGATAACCTTAAAAGTCAAGGGGTGTGGGTTCGGGTCCGATGAATATATATAATATGGCCTCAGATGCCGATAAGACTAAAAAAAAAATGATGAAAATCTTATATGAAATTTTATTCCAATCTCTGACACACAGTCGATATCTAATCTTATATACCTATGTATGAATATATGTATGTATGTAAATTTTTTCTCGAAAACGGATCTAACGATTCTGATGAAAGTCGGAGTATTTACTAATTCGAATGCGAGGAATCAATTATGTTAAGCCTCATCTTTAGGAAAATATATTTAGGCTGTTTCTGTTGGTGGAGCCTATTTTTTACTAGTGACTTTATCTTTAATACACAATTACCTTCACCTCTCTATTAATGGCTCTTCTTGACGCTTGCACTCTAGGCACTTGTTTCTTATAAGTGAAATGCGCTATGGCTAGACACTTTATGACGGCCTAATAACTATTCTATTAAAAGAGAAACTCATGAAGAGCGGTAAAGGAAAAGATAAAAGAAGCAACTAAGCAATTTTTTTACTCAGAGATGTTACAGTCAAAATTGCAGACGATCTTTTTTTTTTTTTTTTTTTAAATATCTGATTCAGCATTCAAAACGGAGATTCAGTGGGTTTTATTTTTATTTTTTCTAAATTTGAACAGACGTCCATTGTTTATTTTCATTTTATGTTATCATCCAGAAAAAATTCTCCCACGTGAACGCAAATGGTTGAGAATCATTGATATAAAAGAGATGAGGGCCCAAGGGAGGGAGCAAAGGAATCCCTCCCACCTTCCCTTTGGATCCCGCAAAATTGAATATTATCCTAGCAAAATAATCACATCTTGAGAGTTAAGCGGATGGAGACCACGAGACATCTGAGGAAATATTGCCATTTTTTTCTGCTCCTCTTCTCAACAGGTTGCCTTGATCTTTCTCTGTCAGTATCAATAAATACAAATGCTGACCAAAACATGGAAATACGCAAGTTAAGATTATTATAGAAAAATAAGGGGTGTAGCGTATGGGGTGCAGAAATTGTATTTCATTTCAAAATAATTATTATTTTAAAAATGTTTTTATGCTTTTTAAAATAAAATATATATTCATTTACTTGATTATATTATACGAGTATATTAAAATACCAACATACATAATGCGTATTTTTTATTGATTTATATCGGCCCAGTGACATGAAGGCAATTCGGCAATCCGAAATAATTATTAGCGCCTCTCGTGGCACGATTTTAACGTATATCGTAAAGAGCAGAGGACTTTTTATAAATTTCATTCATGTATACGTTTAAAAATTATTCATTTATAAAGATTTAAAAATTTTTGGGACGGAGCTCTCCCTAGGTTCATAATACCTACGCTACGCCACTGAAATATAATTGTAATAATGTAAAAAGCAAGTAAAGTAGAAGGCGATCTGATACGAGGAAGCTCAGTCTCCTCTTGGCATAAATCGAGAAGTAATCCTACCGAAGGGGATGGGACCATCCATAGATCCTCTCCTGTGCTCTAACTCTCAGGAACCAAGAGCAGAGGAAACGAGGGACATGAGGTCCCTACATCTACTATCAAGCAAATAAGGGGTTTTAGAGAAATCCCCAAATGGTAATCATTTATTGTTACGAAGAAAAACGCTCAATTAGTAAGGGATTATGAATGGAAAGTCAACAAAACAATACCATTTATTTTTCTTGGCGTATTCTATTATATTATATATATTAAAATATGTAGCTATTGTTTTCGTCCTGATGATGGGTGAGACCTTCACTCGAAATGTCGATAAAAATATATTTTTTGGCTGGCTTCCTATCAACATTCTCTTCAGTCATCGGTCTCTTGATTGTTAAGAGATTTATTAATAATAACATATTTGGTGGAAATGATACACCTAGATCTTTAATATACAGGGTGGTCCAGTTAGTTTCCAATGTTTCACTAAATCTTTCTATTTGCTATTTTAAATTCTTAGATAATATATATAGATCCAATCGGCTGTGGTTTCGCAGTTTTTAGTCTTTTCGACTAAAGCTTATATGCTTTAAACAATAACAAATACAAATTTTAGTTACGATACGTTATTATCCAGACATATTTATTATATCAATTGATATCCGTTGATTTAAATAAATGTCTGGGATTTGAACCCACACCCCTTGGCTTTTAAGGTTATCAATATTGACAATGTCAAACTTTAAACTCTCGGCCACTTAAGTAGGGGGGGGGGGAAGGCATTTGTTTATATTTTTATAATAATACATGATTTTACACATATTTGATGGTTGTTAATTTAAATGCAAATCGGTAACCGGACTTTTGGGTCACCCTGTATTTAAAAGAGTTAAACTTTTTAGCTCCTCTATAATATGTTAAAAGATATTATATAGGTTCATTAATATTTAGTCTGTTATTTCGGAACCAAAGCACCAAGCTCGTAGATTGGGTTCAACCCCCTCCCAAAAATCTCAACAAAGAAAATACATAAATAGGGAGTATCCCTCAAATTCCTCAAAATATATTATATATATTTACTCTAAACGAATATAAAAATATTAACATAATAGAGAGGGAAATAAAATTCTAAAGAAATTACCAAAAAAGAATAGATCCATATTGAAATTATTGTTCGTTATAAACCCCCCCTCCTTGCAAAGTAAATGAAATCTCCTAGTACAACTTAAGATCTATGGCAAAAAGAAGAAATTGTTGAATTTAGACTCATTTGCAAACTTTCACTTATTTTATCAACATTGGAAAAGAGAAATAATAGAAAAATCAAAATTCAAATAATACTTATCTTATTACTCTGCTACTATGGTATCACAACCCAGTAAAAAAATTTTATTTTATTTTAAAAATTTCGATTATTTTTATTTTTTATCCTTTAATTAAAATATATTTAGAGAGGAAAAGTGAAATGAAAATGTGGAGGGAAGCCGGTGTTTTATGGCAGGACCTGGCAGGTGATGTTATAAGAAGACTCAACTCGAAAAATGCTATCTTCAGCCTTTCAAAGACAATAAATGTCCTCAAAGGTTGTTAATATTAATATTCAATGATCATACATTCATACCAATTTGCATCATTTGTATAACATTAACGAACAACTCTATTTATGTGTCTTTGTAGACATTTGTACTCTTTAAAGGCTGAAGATGGCATGAGCCGAAACATTCCGAATAAGAGTTTTTTTTTTTTTTTTTTTGTTAAATTGAAGCGCTTATTCCTTCCTGGCTGCGACCCTCGTTCTTTATTGTATTTGTTTTACAAAGAAAATGAAGACTAAAAAAGAACTTCGATCCAAAATTTTTATTATATCCTGTCGATGTTACGTCACCCATCTCAGGATCTATATTACATCCATTATATAAAATATATGACAACTATATTGGATATTTCTAGAGAAAATTTTTATTTTACAATATAGAAATTATCCTACCAATCCTACGATTCAAGGAGACAAAGAAAAAATTTTTAAGAATCTTGTAAGTAATGTAATATATTTTTTATAATGGATATGTATACGTTCTGCTTGACGATTAATCCCCGAAATGTCGATAGGGTATAATAAAATGTTTGGGCCGAATGAAGTCTTTTTTGACTTGATTTCTTTGATAAAATATATTTTACATGAAAAAAAAAATTTATTTTTATTTTGAAAAAAAAAAATATATTTGTGATATTTAAAAGAAATTTGATATTACTTCCAAAGAGAATCTAAAATATTTTTTTCTTAAATTTCATTAATTGTGTTTGTGTTATGTCACCAAAATATAGAATGAAAATGCCGAGAGACTCACTGTTTTGCAGTGACAGAGTGTCTTCCTTTCGTTTGGAGTTGTTGCCAGTATTCAGATGATCGGAGACAGTGGAGGTCGTGGTCGTCGGTGGAGGCGGCGGTGGCGGTGGTGGCGGCGCTGGAGCAAAGATGCTGTTGGTGACATCGTGATGGCTTGTACCCCCATTGCCAGTGCCTGTTGTTGCTCCACTCAAGCCCAGCATCATATCAGCAGCCGTTGCATGTGGTGGTAATCCCAACATCACTTGGATGGAATGTCCTCCGGACCCTCGGCCTGTGTCCACTATCGGTTTGCCACCCAACAATCCACCGCCGCCATTGCCAGTGGCACCGCCGGAATTACCAGCGAAATCCGGAAAGAGACTATCTTCAAATGGACCACCTTCCATTTCATAAACAATCCTAAAAAACAACAAAAACAAAAAAATGAATCATCAATTGTGTTTGATAAAATTAAAAAAAATTTTCTAAATTGGCTGAATAAGTATTATTAATCCGGGTTGGTTACTAAGAGGGTCTCTATTATGTAATGGTATTTACTAATGAACTAGAATTGATACAATTCACGCGGTTAATATAGATTGAGGCTAACTAACCCAATAGATGCACATATAGAGTTTTATTATGGTTGATTAGCGAGTGGTGAGGACGAGACGACAGGCAACCGCTTAATGCAGTGCGCTTCGAGGACTGAAGAGGAAAACAGCATAAAAGCAAGAGAGAAAAAAAAAGCTGGGCGGCGGCTGTTGTTCGCCCTGAAACACTCAGGACGCCTCCTGGGGGGAAGGGCGGAGCTAAGAGGCAACCAATCGCTGCACGCCGTCACCGTCACCGTCACCGACACCGACACCAACACCGTCATCAGCAATGTCGAATACCTGCGTGCTACCCTTTCAACAATTGTCATCTCCCCCTAAAGTGTTGTGCGAGTGTGTGGGTGTGTGTGTGTCTCTCTCTCTCTCTCTCTCTCTCTCTCTCTCTCTATCTCTATTTTCATTCCTTCTAGTAAGTATTGTTCTTCTATGTATTTATAATAAAATTTACAAGACCGAATATACAAATTAACATAACTTAATTCATCTATATGTCTGTCTGTCTATTTGCAATGAGTGAACTTGTAAAAATTTTTAGAAATGAAAATGTTTTTAAATTTAAGAGGGTAATTCGCTGATGTAGTTATATAATATATATTTGTAAATATATTCTACATCTCTTATTTCTCTATTAATACGAGTAATGTTTGGATTTTCATAGGATTTTTTTTCAAAGTTGCAAGGATATTTTCAGATTGGCATCCTTTCTTTTTATCAGACTATATTAACAAAATTTGACCCCCTCCCCCCTCCCCTTGGTCACAATTTAGCAATTGTAAATAAATATGCCTGGATAATACATATTGTAACTGAAATGTATTTGTAATTGTTTATGGCCTCAGATGCCGAAGAAACTTAAAATTCATAAAACAATTATTTATTATATGATCTTTCAAATGTATTAACCCTTATCCCCCCCCCCTCTCTAGTTTGGGGCCCACTTTACATTTATACGATTTTAGAATGAAGGGCTAGTGCGCACATCGCTTGCGCACGCTGGCTTGCCAGTCATCTTTCTGAAAACAAAGTGCGCATCATATGAAATTCTCATTTATTAAACAAAATAAATTCAAGTTGCATACATGGAACCTATGGACCTTGACGCAAAAAATTTGGTGTGACAGCACATCACTCAGCTTTCTTTTTCCTTAAGAGAAAGTAGTGTGATATGGGTTTAGTTACACCAGATATTTTATTTTCTTTTAAAAAAATTATTAATTTTGATTTTTTTATTGGGGAGAGGAGGGGGGAAGATGCAACAAGAATATAGCAAATGACAAAAATTCTTTAAAATTTAACAATGTGAGAAAAGTTGAAGGTGTGCCTCAAAGTCACAAGTTATTTCTGAATTTTCAGTTATTTCAATTACTTTTCTATAATTCAACACCTACACATTTATTCAGGTCGGGCTTGGAAGACCCAAATTTCTTTTCCTTGATGATGGGAGATGTCCAACCCCCGAATCGGGACGATTTCAACATAACAACATATATGACGCGTCAAATAAATAAATATAAACAAAATGGAATCCTTTGTACGCATTAATTAGGAATAATTTTACAAAATTTTAGGTTTTTTATAAGAAGACAAGGAAAAAAATAATTCACCTTCTTTATTTCTCTTATTACTTCTTGTGCTGGAGTGGCCACTGAATCTGCTTCCTCACAAAACGGCAGTTTATTTTTCTGCGAGACTTACTCTTTTAAATTCTGAGGACTTGATTGCATCTTAAGCTCCAAAGAGATTTGTCTTTCGAACACATCCTCACATAAAAGACGGCCAACTGTGAGTAACATTTCGGTAGCAGAGTCATCCTTCTTCACATTTGTCAGTGATCGTCGGATTTCCTCCTCCTTTACAACTCTCTTTTTCTCAAAGAGTGCACACAGTCAGGATTTATTTTTTTTTTATAAAATTCAAATTTTTATTTGATTTGTTATAGAATTTCCTACTTTTTAAATAATAAATTTTGGAACAAATATTTAATCGTTTTATTAATTGGCAAGGGCGCAGTTTACTCTTCCAGAGATTTGATATATACTTGATTACCTATATATACACAATATATAATTACATAACTGGCTTAAAGTAAATAACATTAAAACAACTCTCAAAATCTTAAAAAATTTTTTTTAAAGTCCTTAATAACTTTAGAAAATTGGCAAAATTCAAAAAAGAAGAGTTTTAGATTTTCTTATAATAGAAATTATATAGAAACACATTTGTATTCAAAAATCTTCTTTATTGTAACTTGGATGAATGTTCAAGAAAAATTTATTTAAAATATCAAATATTCATCACTATAAATGTTCCTTAAAAGAATTGGCTCTGATGAAGGCGAGGCTAAATTAAACAAAAATGGGAATTTTTCTTTTAATTTAACACAAGTTACCCCCCTTGGCCCAGAAGTTAATAGCAATGCCAAGGGATATGGGTTCGGATCCCAGGTAGTCTGATGAAAATTTATTTAAACCAATTGCTATACAAAAATATTCCTGGGTTACAAGTATTGTAATAAATATATTGTGTATCGTTTCAAGTCAATATGGCTTCAGATGCCGAAACGATTAAAAAACACGAAAGCCCTGGCTTCTACCTGCAGCTGTCCCCTGGAAATGCACTTCTAAAATCAATCATCAATCAAAATTTTCCAAAAATGTTAAATTAAAAATTTAAAATATTGAATGAAATATTAAATTTCATAAAATAATATATATTGTAATAATTTTTTTTTTTTTCTATCAAAATCAAAATTTGTCTATTTAATAGAGGAAGAAGTTGGAAGGGGAGGGGAGGGTGGAGGCAATTCAAGTAATGCAATTAGTGTTGATTATCACTAACAGGGCGCGATCGAGTTGCGTCGGCTATTAAATAAATCCTCCATTGACTTAATTTTGTATCTGAGAATTTACACCAACTATTTCTAATAATTAAATAGAGTAATTATTTGGAGAATAGGTTAGAGCAAATGGACACAAATCGATAACATTATTCAAAAATAGAAGATTCGGGTCCTCCATCTAAAATGCAAAAATATAATTAAATAAATTTTTTTAACTTTCCTCTACCTATTTATTAAATATATAGTGAGAAAGTATTGCGATCGCAATATAGTCGACCGAAATACCAAAATACACCTTTGGAGGTTCCTAGAGTCTAAAAAAATGGGTTTTGCATAATAGTCCGTAAGTGTGTGTGTCGTCTGGTACCTCGAAACTTTTCAATAAATTCGCCCAAATATTACTAGTACTTTACTGAGGCACTTTTTTTTAGTTATTTTCGATTTTCTCAAAATTTGCACTAACGATTTTGATTAAAATTCATAAATCAATTTATTACATGATCTTTCTAATGTATTCATCCTTATCCTCCCTCCCCCCAAAATTGCTCATTTTACTGATGTACTCGTTAGTTTTTTTCGATTTTCTCTTCAACTCTTTAACAATATTGATTAAATTGGCTGACATATTATAAATAGGATAATCTGAAAGATGTATTTCCACCACAAAAAAGTGTGGGGCCCTCAATTTTGGATTTAAGTATCCCATAGAAAAGATAGGAAGCTCCGTTGCCTTGGAAACAAAATATCATATATAAATATATTTTTTATCCTTAAGTGGGATTTAATTCCCAATTTGTTATTTTTATTATTATTATTATTATTATCATATATGCTAAATAAAATTCTGAACCCGAGGCAAAAAATCTGGTGCGATAGCAAATCACACAAAAATCCAAGTTTAATTTGACCATTGCTTAAAAAAATTGTTTTCTATTAAAAGGAAGGCAGAATAAAGATCATGCTTTTATTTAATCCCTAAATAATGGATAGTTTGAAAAAAACTGCCTTCTGCCTTCATCCACAAAGAATTAATTAATTTTTTTAAAGAACAAATTAAATTCGATTTTTTTTTTCATCTATTTCATACAACTTCTTGGCTAAATCAAAAAAAGGGCATCTCCAATCTCACAACTTCTTACCATCAAAGGGTAAATGCCTAAAAAACTTTTAAAATTGGAGTCTAACAGTTGAAAACTTTCCCTTATTAGGCTTTCTCAACTTATAACAGAATGTAAGTTTTCTTATTTTTTTTCAATTCCTCGCAATCCCTTTTTGATATTTCACGCCCCCTTAACCTGAAAACAACGGCTCTTCAGAATGAGAAAAATCCGTCATGTAGTTTCGCAGGCGACGCAGATAAACAGGTTTGTCTTTTATAATATATCAATAAAGAAGAAGAGATAGATTTCCATATTTACATTAATTTCCTCTACCACTTGACACAAATGGAGCTTTTTTTTTGTAAATTAAATGTATTTATAAGTTGTCTATATAAGTATTATTCAAAGTTATTTATGATTTTCATTTATGTAAGTATCAAATAACATGAAGACATCTGCTTTGCTAAATTAAGATGGCATTTTTGTCTATTTATTTATTCTCACTGTTTTGTGAAATTTAATATCTTTTAGGTTAGAATCCCACAAATATCGCCATTTTATATAGAATATCCTTCTGTTTTATACTACATCCGTTTTTATTTGGCACTCTTCCAATTGTGTGAAGTTAATTCATTTCAAAAGTATCTTCTTATATGATTATAAATGACGTTATTCGGTTTATTTTTAACATTATATAATAACGCAACCAAATTTTATACTTGTAAGTGCATTATATTGACCTTCACTTCAAATAGGATACTAAACTAATAGGACTTAAAGCTTCCCAGCTCCACAAAGAAAAATATTTGACTCACTGGGATTAAGATTTAAGAAAAAAAGAAAGATTATTAGTGAATAAATAAAAACAGTTAAACCCACTCAAACACAAAGAATTTTTTATTAAAACGGAATTAATGAGATGTAGAATATATATTATTATTAGCAAAAATAGTAAACAATGATCAGGATGGGAAGCGAACCTCTGACCTTGTGTACCTGAAGTTAGAACTCTGCACCAAGGGACAGGGCTACTATACTACGTTTGGCAATATTCTTTAAAGCTTGGAGGCCCACTCGCTTGGTGTAAAGGTAGAAGTCGCGCTAAATGTTCCAAAGGTCAGTAATTCGCTTCCCGTCCTGAGTGACCATTAATTTAAATTAATTATTATATTGGCTACCAATTAATATAAATAAATTAGTTCAGAATCTAAATGGTCTCAGAAGACGAAAGACTTTTTTAATTGGTCATTTTCGGCTGCTGAAACCATTATAAATATATAAATATAAAATTTTATTAGAAAAAATTAGTATCATTGACTTCCGGAGGACGTTCAACAACCTTGTACCTCGAGGCCGCCCATCCAAGGTACAGCATTGCTTGGCCTTGCTTGTCAACAAACATCTGGGCGGTTTTGTTCTACTTTCGGGCAACCGAAAAAGACAAAAAAGCACTGGACCATCAGGGAGGGGGGGGGGCAACCTTGCATTACATCAATATTAAATTAAATCTAAAAATACAGTAGCATTACATGGAGAGAACGATGTCTAAAGGCCCGTACAATTATTAGATATTATTAAATTATCAAAAAATGTTTTTTATATATATATATATATTTAGTCTTTTCGACATCTGAGGCCATATAGACTTTTCAACAATACATGTATAAATTTATTACGATACTTGTAATCCAGGCATATTTATTTATATCAATTGGTATCCAATTGAATTAAATAAATTTTCATCCGACTGTCTGAGATCCGAACTCACACCCCTTGACTTTTAAGGTTATAAATATTGACAATGTCAGTATCTTTAACCTTTCGGCCACAAAGGGGGGGGGGGGTGCACTGGTCCTGAAAAGCACCATATTCGACACCCGCCTCTAGTCCTGAATAAGATAAACAAAAGT
>JAAAKE020062440.1:0-25503 GCA_010014785.2 Anisolabis maritima
TAATATTATTATTGTAAAAAAAAAAATGGGCGGATGGGCTTAGGCCTAAAGCCGAAAATAAAGAAAAAAAAAAAAAAAAAAAAAAAGATGTAACATTATAAAAATGAGTATAAATAAGTTTTATTACAAAAATGGAGAAAGTGTGACTTAGTCCGCATAAAAAATTTGTGATATTTATGCAATAAGTAGTAGCATCACTTTTCATCAACTCTATCACGTTTTAATGGAATTTTGATCTATTAAATTTTGCGTTCATCATGTGACACCCAAGTAACGAGCTCCCAGTTTTCTCCAAACGAAAACTGTTTTGCGATCAATTTTATATGGATGTAACATTGACCGCTTATGAGCGAATTCTTTCAAAAATTTTATTGACGAGAGAGAAAATCGAAATCCAGTTTAAAAACTCTTGTGGTACTTTTATTAATTCTGCATCAAGACTATAAATATCACAAATTTTTTTTTATAAAATTTCGAATCGCATTTAAATATTTTTTTAAAATAAGCATTTTTTTAACGTTACAACTTTTAATAAAACAAACATATTTGCGCTAAATATTTCTTTAATCTTCACTTTGAATGATAAATTTTCAAATGACATCAAGTTTTTACAACAATTGTTACCAGAGATAATCTACTTAAAATTATATCTAACGGAAAATACGAAAAAACTTTTCCCCCAACCTAATATTATCAATTCAATATCCTCAAGCTCTCAAATATAAAGCGAACGTATTGATTTCTTCACTCAAAATTTTTTACGGCCTCCTGTATGGCTCTCGTCTATATGAGGGGTGTTAAACCCCTACTCTAAACTATTTAATAATCATGTCTATGTATTTTTTCATTTTTTTTTATTAAAAAAAATTTTTTTTCATACATCAAGAATAATGGCCAATTTTTCTTTCTTTTTTCTCTATTATTCGATGGAAATATCCAACTGATGATATCTTTTGAATGGAAAGATGAAAAAAAAAAAAATAATAAATTTGAACAGAAAATGATTCCCAAGATGAAAATATTTGGATGATTGATTGGATCATCTGACCAGCGGCGATTTCTCTCTCTCTCTCTGATCAAGTGAATCGAATCCCGGCCAGAGAAAACGAGATGAGACATTCGCAATCGAGAGGTCGAGTCTCTGGGTCAAAAAAATCACGAAATGAAAATGGATTTGACAACTTTGATTGTTTTTTTTTTCTTTTTTTACTTTCACTTAACTATTTATGTAATATATAGTATATATTAGAAAGTCTTCCAAATGGAAAAAATTCGATTTTGAGATTTCAACGGAAATACACATTTAGAGGTCTCCTAAAAAATTATCTGTCTGAGACTGAAAACGCTCGGGGCTCAAATTTGATATTTAAGCAAGGTACCATGGCGCATTCAACCACAAGTACTTTACTTAATTTTTTTTTCATTTTTATCAAAATCGCCACAAGCCATTTGGATAAAAATGAAAAAGACTTGAAACAATTCACAAATATGTTTATTACGATACTTGTCATATTTATTTATATTAATTGGTATCCAATTGATTTAAATAAATTTTCATTGGACTGCCTGGAATCCGAACCCACACCCCTTGGCTTTTAAGATTGTCAATATTGACAATGTCAGTATCTCTCGACCACGGATGGGGGATTGAGTTTTTAACAATCCCATAAAAAAGATAGGACAGTTCGTCATGTTATCAAATTATAAATATTTTTAAATTTTGCTTTTTAATAGCTTGACCTGAATAAAAGAAAATTAAATTTCTTCATTCAATAGCTATACTAAAAAAATCCAGGACTAATTGATAATCACTATACAACATAATTCTCATTTAAATTCAAAGTATTATATA
Source organism: Anisolabis maritima (assembly GCA_010014785.2). Taxonomy (NCBI): domain Eukaryota; kingdom Metazoa; phylum Arthropoda; class Insecta; order Dermaptera; family Anisolabididae; genus Anisolabis; species Anisolabis maritima. The sequence continues at coordinate 1,853 of JAAAKE020062440.1, forward strand.
TATATGTCTGTGTCTGTTTTAATCTTTTATCTTGTTATTTTATTAATTTATTTTTGAAAATATATTTAATTACGAACTTTTTTTTTTACTGGTTTGTTTTATAATACTGTTTTGTTTTTCTATTGTTGAATTTTTGTAAACTAATTTATTATATGATGTAATTTATTATATTTTGTATGAAATGGCCAATGGTAGCCAATTATAAATGTAAAAAAAAATGTATGATAATAAATATTTAGTTGCCAATTTAATTTTTTAAAAATAGCTATAAATATTGTCATCCAATTATATTTGGAATGAAAAAATATGTCGACAAAACATCTGATGTCACATCATACTTGTATAAGCATATAAGAGAAAGAGTATGTGTCATAGGCAAGCCATATTTTTATTAATAAAATTATTAAAATCTCTTTTCCTTTCTATATTTTAAAGTACTATTACTCATTTTAAATGCTTATATTGTATTGCTTCCAGAACCTTCTTCTGGATTTAGGGGACAATATTCAAATGGTTCCAAATTTGACACTCAACAAAGCTTTTCTTTTTTCAATTATATATATATATTTATATCAAAGTAAGCAAAAATTCAAATATGTTGAAAAATAAAAAAAATTTAAAAGGTTGTGGGGCGGGGATTGATCGGTTTCATCTTAATTATTTTTTTTTAAAATTATTTATACTAAATTTCAAATTTTATTAAAATCAGATGAAAAATAAAAAAGCTAATTTTAATGGGGAATCGTCCCCTGAGGTGTTTTTTTTTTAATTATTCAAATTTTCTCATTTTTTATATAAAAAAAAAAATTATCTGGAAAAAACAAAAGCTAAAAGATCTTTAGCCCCTTCTAGGAGTGCTCGACCCTTAAAAATTGTTTCCTTCTCGCACTATTAAAAAGAAAAACTCACTAGCGCAATGCGGACCAAGCGCGTCTATTTAGAAAATGAGCTAAAATTCTATAACGGATATTGTTTCTGTAAATAAATTTAAATAATGTTTTATATAGCCTCATTTGGTAAAAGAACAAAATTTTTCTTATATTTAAATAATTAAAATATTGTATATCAGACTCTACTAACATAACTCAAAAAAATAAAAATGAATATATTATAATAGTTATTAATATTGTATAAAATCCAAATTATTATTTTCTAATTCGATTTTATTTTATTTGGTTAAAAACACTGAAAGCCCTCAACCCATTTCTTTTCCCATTAAATTTCTTCTCGTTTTGTTTGTTTCCATTTTATTTATTATTATTTTTCAATAATCAACATTTATTGATGGTGTCGATTGTTGAGCTCATTGATTGTTGTCTCACCTTATCCCTTTGAGCCTGGGGGGGGGGATTTTTCATCTTCATTCCTTAAACTCAGCGAGTCAATCTCCCCTCCACGTCTCTGTGCTCTCCCTCTCTCGGCGACGGCCGCGCGGCGCTCCCCTCTCTTTTTATAGTTGAGTGGGAGGCCGCCTTCTAACAGGACGTCAAGATACCTCTGGGTTTAATTTCTCCTTTAAAAAAGACCAAAACAGCCAGGTGATTTATTTATTTATTATTTTTTATTTATTTCATTTTAAAAGAGGTCAGTTTCCAAAATTTTAATTATTTATATTATAATAATTAATAAATATAGATTTATTTCTTAATTTATTCATGATAAATAAATTTTCTTGTATATTTATTTATTAATGAATATTATAATTGATTGAGAATTGATTCATTGAAAGGTTATATAACGCCACATTAATAATCTTTTATAAGAAAAACAAAGTTAATATGAAAATATTTTTATAAAATCAAGGATTTTTAGTACAACATCTAAAAAATAGTCTTATTTAGAATAATATAATAGCCACATTTAAATATTTTCTTTGTTTAATATTAATATTTATTAAATAGAGAAAATTAATATTTATCTTATTCCTTAAAAAATGATTTGAGTGTTGTTGCAGTTCTCAACTCGTTTGGGTTTATTTTTTTTCTCCGAATGAATCAATTGTAGCAATTCCCATTAACTTTTATAGAAAATTTTTACTCACCTTTTAAATATTATTATGAAATTTATATTATTATTATTTTACTCTTAAAATACCTCTGCACAGGGCTAAATATTAATTTAATGTTTTTAAACATTAAATATTATTATCATAGGCCTTTATATTAATATGATATTGGGTATTTAATTTATTATTATAAAAACGCGAATAAATAAAATAAAAACCCTTTGTTATTGAAGCCAAAATTTTTGTTATTTCTGCAAACAGGGGACGTTTCAGCTCCCAATGCCGTCCTTCATCATCAATATTATAATAAAGGATTTTTTTTTATTTATTTCCATTAAAAAAATATATGAATATAAATATAACAATTTTTAAAATAAAAATACTTTTTCTAAAGTTTAATCATGATTTTTTATTCACATAGTTAAACTAAAATAAAAAAACTTTGCCTTCATTTAAATTTAATTTAAAATATTTTTGCTATGCTAGAAGCGAATAAAAACAGAGTAAATAGAGAATTAGAGTGCAAAAATTTCCTAATAACTTTACATCAATTAATCGTTTTTTCCATTTAGGGATTTTATTTAGTATATCTTATAAAATATGAAAATTGAGAAAATACATTTATTTAGGCTTTTGATTGAGGAGTCAATTTCTTTTCGAAAGACATGAAATTTATTCTTCAAATTTTTAATATAAAATTATAAATTTTCTACTTTCTTTACCCTTATAAGGCAGCATTTGCCAAATTTTTCTCAATGACGGGTATGTATTATTATGTATGTAATTTTTTGTGGCATTTTCAATGGTTTACATGTCAAAATTACAATCTTAAATTGGACAGACTTCTTTTTTATAAAGTTATTAACAAAAAAGAAATACGTAAAGAGTAAGTCAGAGAACATTCCTAAAACAAAAATTAAAATAGGGCTGGGAAAAAATTGATAGTGAAGGTAATCAACTCTTTTGAGAGGCAGGCGGAGCTTTAGCTTAGGGACTAGGTAGAGGTCTTGTTATTTGAAATAAATGCTCAATAATTATTGAAATATAAATTTTTTTTTGTCTTTTCGGCATCTGAGGTCATATAAAGATTAAACGATATATAATATATATATTTACGATACAAATGATCCAGGCATATTTATTTATTTACCAAATGGCATTTAATTGATTTAAATACACTTTTATCGGATTGCCCGGATATAAATATATATATATAAGCATAAAGGAATTGAATTTTTTATTAATTTTTAGTCGGAAAGATCTCGGAATTCCAGAAATGTTATTCCACTCTGCCCACTAGGCCAACTCAGGTTTCCAGCTCCTTTGTCTCTAAGCCATTCATTCCCTTACCACTCTGGAATCCTGAAAGCGGTTTCATATATATTTACTTAACAACATTAGAAAAACTCACATATATATAAAATTTCCTTGGTTAATAAACTTTTCAGAAGGAATAAAAAACCAAGCTCATAAAATGATTTTATAATCAGTTCTGGGATTTGCCTATGATGTCAATTTCCAAAAAGCTGGCTTGTTTCAGGATCTTCGCAAATTTTCATAATCATCCCATAAAGCTTATATTTATTTTACTAATATTTAAAGTTCGTAATAATCTGCTTTTTAGTTCTTCTCCTATAAAGCCAACACAATAAAATCTCTTTATTATTCTTAGAGCCATATTTTCGTTTTACTAACGACTGTTTCGTATTTTAGTAACCACAAAATGATATATAGAAGAATATAACTAAAATATATGTTCCACCATTAATAAAAAAATAAATAAATAAATTTTTTCTTTTTCCATTTAATTATGTACCAAAAAGTATTATCAATAACTACCCCTGAAGTTTAGAGCAAAGTAAAGCTCTTGCTTCATAATCTAAAGATGACTGGTTTCTCATACTGACCGATAAATTTATTTAAATTATTTTGGCTACCAATTAATTTAAATAAATATGGATGCAATTAGAAAAAGACTTAATAAATAAATAAATAAATATATCAAAAAGTTAATAGATGCATCAAAAGCAAATTCACAAAATTTCATGTTTTATCTTATGAAATTTAAAACTTTTTATCTTCTTCTTTAATGGATATTTATATTTAGCCAATACAAATGTATTTAATAATATTTTATATTAAAAAGTAAAAACTTTTTAAAAGTCTTTATATCTTCCAATGGCTAATATGTTTTATTATTTTGCTCGTCAGTTCATTATTCTTATTTATAAAGGATAGAATTAAATTTATATTAGTTGGAAGGGAAATTCTCAATAAAATTGCATATTTTGGCCTTATTTTTTGAGCAATTTAAATACAAATAAATGATTGACATCCCCAATCGACATTTTCTATTTTACGTCTCCAAATTATCCCTCGACACCAAACATAACAGAGAGTTTGTTCAATATATAATAATGGCAAGATTTCCGTGTTGAGATTGTACTATACATCTCAAAATAAATTGGTCAAACAGACTCACGCCATGCAAAGACGGTTTATCGTTTCATCTTAAGAAGAGCTACATAAAATCCAAAAATAATAAATTTAATTAGTAAAACCTTATGAAATTTATTGTATTCGAGTTTCCATCACGTTATCATCCATTAAATGAAAATGTAGGGTAAGGGCTCGAAGAAAAGAAAAAAACCGCCTTTCTCAGATTCACTTTATTCGGCATATATTTCGGATAGCATAACGTCGGGCTTCCTCAGTGTCACAATGTGATATTTTAATGGGCCTGGGTTCGATGACAATATAAAAGTTTTTTGCAGAGGTGAGGGAATTTACACAACGAAGCGATTCTGAATATTGCTGAATAAAGTGAACAGAGAAAGGCAATTGGTTTTGTCTTTTCCCCGAGCCCTTATTTAATTCATCTGTCTACTAATGCTACTAACTCACTTAAGAAAATATAATTTTTGATATAGTATGTTGAATAGTCCATGAGTTTTGCCTCAAAAGAAATTGGAGATATATGCCTAATGGTTATTACCTACTAATCGACTATTTTTTAAATAACTGTTATTTATTGATTCAGAGGACTCATTACAGGCATTCTAAAAATAAATAGCTAATTAGCAGAAAATATAACAGAACAACAGAGTGAAAGAGGTGATGGGGATGGAGTGAAAAACGATATGGATAAATCCTTGAACTATAGATGAGAATATTGCTAGATTAAAAAAATAAATTTTGAACATAGCTGTTTAATAGACTGAGCAATCAACTTTAAAATAGCCGACTAATCGCTACTATTATGTTGATATTATTGGCTTCTTTATTTTCAGCGATGATTAATAATAGCGCAGTAGTTTATGGGAAAGTTACTTTTATTTAACTTATTTATGAAATTCTAAAGATTATCTTGCGGTTATTTTATTTATTTTTTTTTTTGTTTGTTCTTAGAGAAAGAAACAACTTTGATTTTCTTTTTTTTTTTATTCTTTTGATTCGAAGATTTGATTTGATATATTTTTAGACAGTTGTTAATAAAAATGGATACCATTGTGGAGTCTCCTATAACGGAGGTCTATAAATCCTAAAGCCCAACGATCACAGACTAATAAAAAAAATATATATAAAGTATATATTTTTTACTTGTGTGCTGGAATTTAATAAATCAATTTGGGGAATTTTTTTGTTTCAGTTTGAAAAACGCAATGGTTCAACGAGAACCGAAGTTGTCCACGACGCCATTCAAGTGGCCAATATAGCCGACCTGGTAAGAACATCCATTTTAACGATTATTTATATCTGGCGGTGCCCCGTCCATTTATTATCTCCCTGTAGCTTCCGAATTTTCAATCTCTAATAAAACTTACAAAAAAAAAAAAAAACTGAACTGATCATAGATTTATTCAACAATCCATAAAGAGAAAGTTTTATTATAAATGATGAAACTTTAAAAATGAATTTGAGTGATGTTCATTACTGTGCCATTAATTATAAATAACTTGATTTATACCATAAAATATTGCCTCGCAAGTACCGGGCTTTTAAAACAAATTAATAATAAATAATTAAATAAATTATAAATGTTAGCAGTTCGAAACGATTTGCTATTAATAAATAAATAAATGGAAGGTTTTTAATATGGAAAATTTTATACTTCAAATTCAATTCAATAAAGATGTTTCATCTTTTAGAGAAAGGCCAAGTAGGATGATAGATTATTGGTTTTCAGCGGAGCTCCGGCTCCAAATTTACAATAAAATCTTATTCATTTCATAGACCGATTATTTTAAAGTAATTTCTGCAAGGAGTTTTATATTTGCATTGTTGGCATTGTTGGCATTGTTTTTCACATGATCAGGTGGCTCCAGATAACTTTTCTGAAAAATTGAAAAATCTTTGAAAGGAATTTTGAAAAATTAAAAAAGACAATCAGTAAATCACCGATTGTCCGATTTTTGTCAACATAGGTGAGCGATTTTCTTTACATTTATATCATAAAATTTTTTTTTACAATTTCATTTCTTAAAAAATAATAATTACTAAAACAGAGGAGGAATTATCAGAAGAAAAATAAATTTAATTAGATCTTAATTAAAGAAATTTTAATGCCCTAATTAGACTTCAAATTAGAGCTTGTTTATAATTAATCTTGAGGGAATAAATAGATATCTAAAATTTCCGGAACATAGATGCAAATTTGACTTAATTGCCTCAAGAAAATTCACAATTACAACTTAAATATCATTTTAGTAAAAAACCCAAATTTATTCTCGGTAATTGATTAATTCATCCATGGGTATTTTCCCTTTAAAAATAATAAATATAGTCCCCAATTGAATTAATATTTATCATAGAGTATCTAGAACAGCGGACCTAGTGACCAACCATATTCCTATAGGCAGTTATACTTCTTTTAAAAACTCTATTCCAAAAATACTCCTTTATATTCTTTAATAAATGCAATTTATTTAAGAAAATAAATAAATACAATATTCCTTTAAAAAAAAAGGTTTCTTGATCTTAACGTCTCTCAGTCCTGGAGAAACTTTTACACCCCCAGGGGACGCACACCTCTCACTGGTCTAAAGGGAATATTCGCAATGGCTTAGAGCGAAACAAAAATGTTTCGGCATAACTTTAGTAAGTTTCTTTGAATGAAAACGATATTTAATTACTAAATACTCAATTAAGTAAAATTAAAATTGTTTAGAATTCTTCAGAAAAATATAATTTCAAGAATTAATAATAAGATACGTTTTTAGATTATTAGAATTACTATTAATTCTTATATTATTTTGAACTAGTTCAAAAGAATATAATTATAATTTCAAGAATTAATAATAAGATACGTTTTTAGAATTACTATTAATTCTTATAATATTTTTGAACTAGTTCATTATTATTTATTATTGAAAATAGTTAATTATTCTATAAACAGCAATCTTGTCATTCCTCACACCCTTTTATTTATTTCTCTTAATTATATTCCATAATATATATTTCATTAGTTTATAGCAGGGATGGCCAACCTAGCGCCTGCAGGCACAAGTGCGACCGTGATTATTCAATATAAATTGTGGATAAAACAAAAATTGAAAATATAAAATTAGTTTTTTTAAATAAAATTCAGAACAAGATTCAGACCAGGGAGTCCAAAACCGAATTCCAACCATCTTTCCAAAGATAAATACATATCCTTTTTAAGTCAAATCAAGAAAAACAAAAGATATCTTATGATTGTTTATTGTGATAACATTACATGATATGGTTCTTCTTCTTTGCGTTCGAAACATTTAAAATTTCTCATTACCCACATGCTTTCAAAAAGTTAGGCCACCTCAGTCATTACTTTAAAAATTTTTTTTTATTATATTTTTCAGACGAATTTATTTTTCTTTCATAACCGGAAGATAAATGGACCAATTATTTCATATATTAAAAAAAGAAAAAATATTGATTTGATAATTTTTCTATCGTTATACGATAATTAAAAAAATATTGAAAAAGAACAAATCTAATAAACATTATAAAATGTATTCTTTTTCTTTTTTCTATACATTAAATCATTTTAAGGTATTGTCGTGGAAATATTAACCCACCATCCTAAAAAACTTTCAGTGTAAAAAATTTCCCCTTTACAATTATAAGGTAAGATTACACACTGCTATAAATACTGACTTCGCTTATTGCCATTTCCTTAGGGGCATCTTTGAATTCTACCCCTTAATGGTTAATATTCATAAAAAATGATACATCGTAAAATTTTTAAATTTCATTCTTCTATCTCTAAGAATATCTTATTGCGATTATTTTACATTTTTTCGGCTAATTAGACACATATTGACATTGAAATGTTTATAAGGAGCTTGTATTTGTTTTTCAAGTTGATTGAATTATTAGTATCTTTCTTAAGCCCTTAAGAAAAAGAGTATAGAGGAATCGCATAATTTCCCTTTTATCTCTAAGAGATGTAAATAATCTGACAGGTAACCCCCTGATTAAATTGGCATAAAGGTCTTAGGTAAAAATAAAAATATATAATAATTATGTTTTCACTCAATCAAACTTTTTCTCAGCAAGATTTTTAAAGTGTTTGTTCGTTGAAAAAGACAGAATTGCAGTCGAAACGTCGTTTTAATAAAAAAGGTGCCCATTTTTTTTATATTATATTCTTACAAAAAATTGCAGCTCAATCAAATTATTAAAATAATATATAAAGATTCTCTCAGGGGATTGCATGACGACCTCGAGTTATTTGAGCTAAGACTGACATTACTTCTGCTCTCTCAGGCTTTTCCCCTTTCTCATTAACAGTCATGGTGTGAATGGGACGTGCTTTCTCTTCCCGTTGTTAAAAAAAAGTCTTTAGGAAAATACAAATAAAAGTAACTTCGCTGTTTACATCCAAAAGTTGTTTAGACTTTTTCTCTTTTTATGCTTCAAAGCCCTTCAGAAAGACATCCGTAGTATCATTATTTATTATAAATCATGATAAAATTTTTATGAAAAAATAATTTTTTTTTAATTAAAAAATATTGTAGAACTATTATAATTTAATCTTATTCCTAAAATTAATCGAAAGCGGATAATATATTTTTTTTTTTTTTGGATAATATAAAAAAAATTTCGTTAAAGAATAATTTAACTCTATTATAGTTTCCAAATCTAATTTTACAAACTCAATTTCCATGAGGTTAGTTTCTACAACTATTCTCAAAACTTATACAATGAATACAAATAGAAGTCAAATGGTTTCAAAGTTAAAATAAAATATCCACTCGTAATCAGATTTACACAATTACAGTTATTCCTGGAGTTGCCTGGGTCTGAATCTTCTACTAAAATACGAGTATATTATAAATTTTTCCATATTTCGAACTACTATCCCCCTCAAAAGTAATTGGAAAACCTACATATTATGTTTTTTCTTAATGAATAATTAGAAGATCTATATAAAATTCGAAAATAATCAATTTTATAATAAAAAATTTGATTTTTTGAATTTCATATAGCTTAATTATCTTTTAAGACGAAACAAAAGATACAGATTGTCCATTTACTTTTGAGAGGGTATTATATATAACAAAGCAAATTTTAGGTTCGTTTCTTTATCAATACTTTGACTATTATATTAGCCTAGTATTAATTACTCTTCGATAAATTTTTTGCTTTCTGGACTCCATCTATATTTATTTAAATTAATTGGTCAATATAGTTTAATTTCAATTTTAATAAATTTTATCGCTAAGAACGTGAAAATAATTTCTGACTCTTAGTTCATAAAGTAAGAGCTTCACCTACTCTAAGGGATAGGACCATTTTTTTTATTATCTGTTTTTTTTTTTTATTTTGATTCTCTTAATTATGCATGAGCAGCTGTAAAGTTTAAAAGTTTAAAAGCAGTGATTTCAACTTCCAGCTTCCAAAGTCCTGTTTATCAATCGGTAAATTAATTATTAATAAGGATTTTGCCCTGTCCTTTGGTCTCGTCTCATGTACTAAAAGTACAGTGATTCACTTCCCATCCTGCTGTCCTGAGTAATAATAATTTATTTATATCGACTGATAGAGCTTTGTTTGAAATAGTTGGTGATTTAAAAAAAAATAGTCTCTAAAGCACCAATCACCATATCGTTTAAGATAAAACATTTTTACGAGATGAGTTTGTTTTTGGTTGGGCATAATTTTTGCCCTTTAGGCTCAAACCAAAATTTTCCGCTCTCTTTACACCAGGATGCACTGCCCAACAAACACAGCATCTCGTGCTCGTGTGAAAATATAATTATTATATTGGCTACTAATATAAAAATAAACTAAATGAATATAAATAAATAAGGACAGAGTCTACATGGCCTGAGATGCCGGAAAATAATTAAAAAAAAAAAAAGATTTCGTCATCTTTAAAACATCACTTAAAATTAATTATGGGTATCTTTATTTACAAATAAATTTTTACTGGAAAATAAACCAGTAGGCAAAATGTTTTTATTTATCCCAAAATAAGTTTTTAATACTAAATAAAAATATTGATTTACCTTTCATTAAAAAAAAGTCAATTAATTGTTTCTTTTCTCCCCTTAATAAAAAGTAAAATAACTTTGACAAATATATTTACTAATTGGAAAATTTAAAAATAGATATGTAATTTGTAATGTTGGCTTTGGACTTCTCTTTTCCAGGAAAATTAAACATTGATCAAAGAGTAACAAACATTATTTGATATTGAGGCTAAAGCAACTCTTGGCTTAGTTACAAAGGGCCAAATTCAAAGGAAATTTTAATATAAATTGAATATATATTTAATATAAAATCCTATTTGATTATTTTAAATTTTATTTTTTATTTTTTACAATTATACTAAAAAAAAAACTGCAAAAGTTTCATGATGTTTTGCCGGTGGATTTAGTGGACGCTTTGTCTTCTTTTTCTTTCTCTTTGTCGCATGGATGATCTTGGTTTTCATCATATATATCAGAATTAGGCTCATAACCATCTGGCAAGGCGTTCCAATATGAATTATGGAATAAAGATTTTTGACCGTCTCCCCAAGGGAATCTGAAATTAAAAATTTTATATCAGTTTTTTAATTCTTTAAAATAAAAAATTATCCAATTTTCTTTATCTATTCTTCATTATCAGGACAGGCTTGGCGAGAAATTTTTTCTTCCTTTTCATTTAATGTTGTTCAGCGCAGGTCAATATTTTTTTTTTTTTAAATAGGTTATTAATAAATAATATAAATATATATAATAAATATTAATAGTAGATTGTCTTTTCTATATTAATATGCTGCATAAATTCGCTCGTATTTATTTGCTAGAAGGCAATCCAAATATCTACTCAATAATAGATTTTTCGATAAATTGCTCCAGAGCGGATCACTCGTGCTCAATTGTTAATTTCTGGGAAGTTTTAACAAATGCTCATGTGTGGGCTGGCAAGTAAAAAACGAATAAGTCCCTCATGTTATAAAGCAGCTTTGATGAAGATGATAGGGAAAGGTTTGCAGTTTTTTTCGGCCATTTAGACTTCCGTCCTTATTTATTTAAATTAATTGGTAGTCAATATAATTTAAATAAATTTATGTAAATTTTGAAGGAAGCGAACCACTGACCTTTGGTACGTGAAGCCACCTCTAGCTCTGCACCAAGGAATAGGTCCTTGCATAGGTGTGAACAGAATAAATCTGTCTTGGTAGTTACCTATCGATTCCCAGTTAATATTAACCTCAGAATGAGAAGAAATATCTTTATCAATTTCGTTTTCTTAAAATTTCTGTGAGCGTTATAAAATTCCTTTCTCGTACAGAATCTTTAATGTGGTTTGATTATCCGAAAATTTTGTTGTTGTAAAATATATACGTTCCACAAAATCAACCGCTTGAAGAGAATTCAGAAAGTTGTAAATCGGGAATAAGAGGGGAAGGAACGAAGGAATGACCACCTGCCCTTTTGGAGTCAGGAATTTCTTCATCCAGGAATGAAAAATATTCTTTTTAGAAACTAGTCCAGGTTTTCTATTACTAAATTATTTCAAAAATAAATAAAGGGCTTGTCCAAACTTCGAGTTTTATAAGCCCATTATTTATTGAATATTTGTGAGCTTCTTTAAATCTCTTCGAGTTTTTTTTGTCCTGTAACATATTGCATAGGATGGCATTTAAGGGTCATATTCTTCCCTTCAGCTTAAAATTTAAAGAAAATAATCAAAAAATTATTAAAAATAAAAAAATATTGCAAAATCAATGAAAAACAGATAACTTGTTTTTATGAAAAATAAATAAAAATAAGTAAAACCTTTCCTCTTTATCGATATTAGAATTAATTTTAGCATGTGTATTTTAGAGATCAAATATTCAAAATATTTTATTTAAAAATTATTTTTTTATTTTTCATTGATTTTATAAATTTTTATTGAATTCCTCAAAGTTTTTTTAGATTATTTTTATTTTTTCATTTTATTTGGACCGTATAGGCCCAGCTACCGGGACCCGGTTTTTACCCGGTGTTCTTTCGTGGAGACACACAGACCCTGGCCATAACTATCTATCAGCACCCCGAGAAGTTTATTGATTTCCTAACTGTCCTTCTCCTCTTATATTCATTTCTAGCTAGTCTCTATCTAATTTCACCCAGTCCCCTTACTCCAACTTATTCTATACTAGGGAGGAAGTTCTAGTTTGAGGAGGGACTCTCTCATCACCGGAGTGTAGCGAAGAGTGCTTCATCATTCTTTACATCCTTTCCATAGGACGGGTTGTTAAGCAACTTCCTCTCCTAGAGTTGCCTGAGGGCTCTATTGTGGTGGGATCCAATATTCCAATCCAGGGCGTACTTGAGGATTTGTTCACATTAAATATTTTTATTTAATGAAAAAATCCCACCTGCTTGGGGTACGAACACCGATCTCCTGTGCAGAACGACGTCCTACCGTCTTCTCCACAGAGCCCTTCATTATTTTGATTGTATTGTTGTTTTTGTGTTTTGTGCCCCTTGTTTTCCCTCCCCATAGATACATCCCTACTCTAATATACTTAGAAATATTTTATCCATCTGTCTATATTGCTTTTACTTTTTACTAAGATGGTGGCTGATCAAAGCTTTCTTATTTATTCATAACGTCACGTCTTCGAAATAAAATGAACAAATCAAAAACTCATAGTTTTAGAATGAAATTGAATTCTGCTTTTAGAAATCACCTCTAAAATTTTCTAAATCGCCAACCCTTAAATACTTCAAAGGGCCTCTTAGAAGGACTAATTAAAGTATGTTGATTAAATAAGTTTAAGTAGATGGACAAAAGCGAACACCCACACAACGATAGAAATTTTCAATTTATAATCTATTAAATCTACTATAATTAGAGTTTAATGGAGATAAAGCTGGAATTCAAGAGATATAATGACTAATGAACTTGACAAGAATGGAATGTGCTTTTTGATCCTATGTAAAATTAAATTCTATATGATGTAACGGCAGTGATTTAAGTCAGCGTTTTTTAAATTATTTTTGAGCGTGACCTACTTTACCTTCCGAATATTTATGGCGAATATGTATGTATGGTAAATTAAAGACACGTGAATTATTTGTTTAATTATCCAATATTTCCCATGTTCGTTGTAAATGATAAATTTTGATTGAATATTACTCTTGATGAAATATCAATTTATACTCATTAACAAAGGTGGAAATAACATATATTTGGATATGTCCATATGTATATATATATGGATTGTATATATCCCTTTATGAGAATTTTTTATCCGCTGTTTCCGCATGCCTACTCTCACTCAGTCGAAACCTCCTCACATTTAAATAAAGTTGATATCTCCAGAGCATAACAGGCAGAAAGAAAGCTGGCGTTTGAAGTGTGTCTCTCAAAATTGGCCTGAAGCCCCCTCCTCACTTATCATTAAATTAAAAAGCGCTTTTACCACGGCGGTCATCCAAATAATGCACATAATAAAGGAAAAATTGAATTTGATAAAAGCTACCTTTAAAAGATGAATGAGAGTGAAAGAAACTCACCGTTTATTGCGCAATCTTAGATGTTCATAAGGACGAAATTCCGGCCTCCTTTGTTTTGGAAGACCTCCTTTTTGTAGAGGGAGGTTCAGAGTAGCTAATATTACAAAAGGAATTGCTACAAACCAAGTGAGAACGAACTTTTTGAATGATTTGGGCGACTTGTCCGGCTTCCCCTCATAATATTTAATCCCCCGGTGGGGGATAAAAATGTAAATTTTGTGAAAAAATACCACAGGTTTTTTCAATCCGCTTATGAGCCCAGACATTCTAAAAAAAATATATATATATAAGAACAAAAGACGAAATTAATATTATATTCATAAAATCCTTTTGTTCTCTCATAAATCAAAAAATTCACGAGAGAGAGATAAGAAAGGGATAGAGAGAGAAAATTTTTACCATTTTCTTGAATTTTACATAAGCTATTAATATTCTTTGTTTTTTACTAACTTGTTCACAAAGAATATTAAATAATTAGAAAACATTTCAAAAACTATTTTCATCCAATATTTCAAGTATTATAATAAATAACTCGCCACTAAAATCTAGGATGATCGCTTACTATTAGTACATTTTTTTTTGTTTAGCACCAAAGTGATTCTTAAGTGTTTGAACCTAAAATAGTGCTGAAAGACATTTAGTAAATATGTTTGTTTAATCTAAAAATAATACTCTTTTATATAACTGCTAGATAAGGCTAGGAACTATGTTTGGTTTTGATGAGGGTATTTTTTTCCTAATTATATTCATCTAAAGTAAAAAGATACTTGAGTCGAATGACTTTCATTCATACTTACTTGTGAGTAGTAGGCTTTGCCTCAGTTTCGTTACACTGGACTGAAAGAAATTGCTCATCGCCAAAGTTCTCAAGTAATTAATCTCAGGTCTCTTCGGGTTTTGGCCTGGGTTGATTTTCATTTATTTTTACCTAGCATTTCATATCATCAGTATTTCTTTTAAAAAATTTTAATTGAACCTTCTTTTAAATATACCTAACTCTGCCTTTCAAAAATCTTTTCCCCAATATAGAATGGTCAAAATTATACATAAAAGCATTATAGAAAAACGTGTATTTCTTTTGAAATCTCGATATATTTTGCGATCGCAATACTTTCTCACTATCTATTGCATATATAGATAAGAGAATGTTCAAAGGGAATAAAATTAATTTCTTATAGATTCCCAGCCATAAAAACATTGAGGGTAATGAAATGGTTTGTTCTTTAGCAATACAAGGGACCACCAAAAAAATTTTGACTTTTTTGAAAACTTTTTCGGGAAGTGAGGCCAAATACCTTCAAATAATGTAACATTAATACCAAAAATGCCTTGTCTCTTAGTGTGAGCTTGAGGTCACGCTTCCAGTCCTGAACGACAAAAAATTTATTTATATATATTGGCTACCAACAAATATAAATAAATAAGGACAGAGGTCTCAGATGGCGAAAAACATTTAAAAAAAAATAGAAATGTCAAAAGATGCCCCAGTAATACCATTTAGCCAATATCAACAATACAACTTCCCCTGCCTGGAGGGAAGAAGACGATTTAGCTTCCACGGAGAACCTGGCCGAAAAAATTAGAAAATTTTTAATAAAATAATGAAAAAATTTATAGAACTAATAAGTTTAAATTGAATTAATTAATAAAATATAAGCAAAAATGATAGCCTAAAGAACATACAAAAAAAAATTTTATTTACTCCCCTCTCGCTTCTGCTTCCATAGTAGTGATTGGAGATAGGAAATAAACAAGCTTTAGAAATGACAATTGATGGCAGAAGTCGACTGACTTGGAGGTTTGTGTCACCCTAAGTATAATATAAAAATTAAATTTTGATTAGGATTTTGTTGAAGGTTTTTTTTTTAATTAAAAATTTTTCATTTTTATTTACTCGTTTATTGTACTATTTTCTGAAAAAGCTCTTGGATAGCAAAATTATTTTATTTTTCCCTCTTGGCCGATCATTTGGGTTTTATTCTTATTTTAGAAACTAAAGACAGAGACGAAAGAGAGGCGAGTGGTTTTAAAAAATCCCCAAGGGGTTCAAACAAATTAGAAGAGAAAGTAAGAAGCCTAGAAAATTAAATTAACTTCTCAAATTTTGTTTTACAACTTCGGTTAAAAATTCCACAAAAAAAAAAAAAAAAAAAAAAAAACTTATTTTTATATACACACTCCAAAATAAGATTAAATCCTTTTAATTTTTTACTCTGAATCAATTAAATTTTTTCAATTTAAATAACAAATTTTTATTTATTAGGATTTTATTAAAAATAGGATTTTTTTTTGTATTGAATGGATGCAGATCATTTGGGTTTATTCTTAAATTATTTTATTATTTTGGAAGTATATTTTATAATTATAAATATATTATATATATGGGAGCATTTATTTAAATAAGGGATAAATAAAACAAAATCCTATTTTTACTTTTTCAGCTATAGTCTTTTTATTACTGCCTTTTTTTTCTAGAGAGAAATTTCGACTGCGATTGCAAGCCTTTCTTAGCCCAGAATGCTAATTAAAGACCTGATTTATATAAATAATAGTAGCACCTAAAAACAAACTTTTGGACATCTGGCAGTTTTTTCAATCTCTAAACGGCTCTCTGATGAGAATATCTTTCACCTCATTTACACCAAATAACATTTGCAACTTTTGCTGCTATTTTTATATTCCTATCTGACAAGCACTTTGGACTGAGGATGGCGTGCCGAAACGTCTCTAGAAAGACAGTAAAAATAAAAAGAACCATTGGAAAATTAAAAAATTGGATTTTGTTTTATTTCTTACTTATTTATTTATTATTTTTAAAAATAAAACAATCCAAATTGAAAGTTCTTCAGGTGCAAATTCTCCCACTCCAGTCATATTACATTATATATGGTTTACATGAAATGACTAATCAATTAGCATGAACGCTCTATAAATAAGCTTTTTTAAATTATTCATTTCGTTGCTTAAAATTTAATTGAGCCAAATAGGATTGCTTGGAGGGGGTAAAATTCGTTATCTTGTGGTTATTGGATGAGAAGTTCTCTGGCCTCGGGCTGTTAATGAGTTAAAGGTCGTCAGAGATGAGATGGAGAAAAGCGCTTTAATTTGGCCAACAAGATGAGGTTTGTCCTCCCCTCCGAAACCAACCCAATCCAACTTCCACCTTCAAGCTCTTGAACTGCCCTTGAGGGGAATTTTTTAATAATGAGAAATCCAAAACAGGTATCTTGTTTGTATTATAAAAAAAATTAATTTTTTTGTTTGGTTAAATAAAATGAGATCTACAAGTACGAAAAACGGGAATTTAATTTTTTATTAGTAAAATAAAAAATTCTTTCTTTACTTCATATGCTAAAACTCTTTAAAAAAAAATATTATTATAAAAGTGATAAGACATATTATTTTATTCAAAAATGAATATGAAAGATTTCAACAAGAAATTTTTCAAATAATTTTCATTATATTAAAAATATTTTACTTGGTGAGACTATACTACTACAATATTGATATTGCGGAGGGCTGACGGTCCGCTGACCAATCGAGCCCTGGGCAAGAGAGCACAGTGTTGAAGTTATCTTAAGTGGAATATAGAATGCTTATCTAGTACTAAGATTTATTTTTTTGTTTACTCTACCTTACTTTAGTAGAAAAGGGGCATTATGAAAAATTGCACATTCCATAATTAATGGAATCTTTCCCTTTACAACGTGAAAAACATGATTTCTCAAAATTATGCGAGTTTATGTGAGTGTCTGGCACCTTTTTTCATCCGATTTTATTATTTATTTATTTTCATTTTGGTGGAATGAAGCCTTTTAGAGTTGCCACTTTGTAGAATTTTTTGACAGTCTTCCCGAATGAACTACATTAAATCATCAATCCAACTAAGTGAGCGTTTTCTTGTTGTTTTACAGATCTAGATCAGCTGTTCTGATTATAAAAGAACAATTGAGACAGCGAGCAAGTAGAACAAAGTTTAGATGCGTTTTTTTGGCGAATACGGGACAAATTCCGTTCTATTTTTCTTTATAAAATACCGAGATTTCCTTGTCTCTTGTCCTGTTTAGGGCCGTATCATGGACGG
Organism: Anisolabis maritima; assembly: GCA_010014785.2. Lineage (NCBI taxonomy): Eukaryota > Metazoa > Arthropoda > Insecta > Dermaptera > Anisolabididae > Anisolabis > Anisolabis maritima. The sequence goes on from JAAAKE020062440.1 coordinate 19,926, forward strand.
GTCTTGAATGAACTTGATATCTCTTCATTTTGACCTCCATCAATGGACATTTTAAATTTATATTTTGTCGAACTTTCATTTGGCCTGTTATCCAATTTCGAAAAAAATTGATAACATTTACACAACTTACCAAGCCAGCACAATTACGTTTTATGTATATTCGATGGGGTGCATAAATTCGTTCGTTTTTACTTACTAGAAGCAACCCAAATGAACAACTCACTAATGGATTTTTCGATTAATTGTACCAGAGCTCCTCTAAAGCGTTAATTTCTAGCGAGATTTAACAACTACAGTTTAATGATTTGTTTTGGCAAGAGATAGGTAGTTAGTTACATTTGCCTCTCAGCCCATCTCCTTTTCAAATTTTCCTTCTGGAAATTTTTTCTTATCTTCTCTTTAGAGATGTTCCTTCCATGAGTCCCTGTCTTTTTTTAAATTTGTTTCTCACTTCTAATTCCGACCTTCATTAATTTTTTCACTTTTTATTGAGACATGGAAAAAATTAAATAAATTTTCGTTCATTTGATTTGCCATGCCTGATAGAGGGTTAATTAATTTTTTAAATATTAAAAAAATTAAATCTAAATTATATCAAAAAAAAAAAATAAATAACAACGTACATACTAAAAAATATAATTTTAATAATATTAATCAAAGAAATAATATTATTTTTTAAATGTTTTATGCTAATTTATCAAATTTAAATAAATTAGCCGGAAATGTGTTTTTGTTTATATTTGGTATATAGGGATAACATTATCATCATATATACGTGTAAATATGTATTTTTTCTCTCTCTCTTTCTTATCCTCTCTTTTCACATTTAGAAGATAAAATAAATGTCAAATCTATTCTTATATTATAAAAAAATATGTAAATATTCATTTTCATACCTTAGAAAATGGTTCTATCCATTTACTATTCATGTCAATTCTTCCGCCCATAAAATTACAAAATATTCATTATATTTTCACCTGCGACGATTTGAAAAACTAAACATAAAAATAAATATAAATAAAAATAAATTCTAGTATATTCACAAAAATTATAACCTTTTTGTTTATGTTTATATTAGTGCTCGCTTCCCTCCCAATAGGATCTTTAATTATTAAAAAAAAAAAAAATTTTTTAATGAATTCCAATCAATTTTAAATTTGTAATCGCCTGAAGTGTCAGATTAATATGTTATTTCAATAATCTCACTTTAATTAGATTTATCCTTAGTTTGGTCATCAATAAGCTTGTAAAGGGATGAAATAAAGTTGCCTAACTTAGTTTAATACATTATAATTATCCAGGATTTATGAACAGTTTGTTAAAAGTAATTAATAGAATAAACAAAAGTCAGGATTAGAGCTTATTCCAACCCAAGATGACGTCATCATAATATATACTTAAAATTAAATAGATTTTGGCAAAATTGATTATTAAATGCAATATTTACAGTATATGAAATAATGATTTTAAAATTGTTCCACTGCCTGATGATCTCATATTCTTTGAAAAGATACCTTGATACTTGTTCCAGTCCATATGAGCAGAGGTAAAGCTCTTGTTTCATGATTTAATGATGAGACGATCGCGATAAAATTTCCAATAAATATAAATGGCGAGAGGCTAAATAAAAATATTTTATTTATAAATATATTCTTTGCTCGTTTTCAATTACTTTATCATATTGCGGGACACGCTTTCCAGTTGTTAATTAATTAAGGATGTTAACAACAATGACTCGGTTTTATTTATTTACCTTTTAATTTATTACACTTTTATAAATATTGAAAAAAATAAAAAAAAACAAATAGGAGAATATTAAAAAAGATCCGATTCAAATCTGGGCACTTCTTGAAATTGTTCATATTTTTTAGCGAAAGATTTTTTTTTTATTGATATTTTGAGAGTAAACGCAGAATAATAGAGCCCACCCACACTCTTTCTTTCTATACAGCCTCCATTAGATCTCCCCGGTGGAGGGAATGTTATTATAACGTCGCCAAAAAGAGATTCATCTTGTTGATGCAGTGCTATTCCCTCTCCCCCTTCTCACCATGCCTAACAGCATCCTTCTCGGTCGGATAAATAAAAATGGAGTGGGATGGGATGGAAGTTGGAGAAGGAAGTGGGAGATAGACAGAATGAAGATGCTGATGGAGAAGTGGAGCCTTTTTGGCAAAGGTTTCCGATTTTTGACGACTTGCCTAACGATGTCTGCGGGTAGCACCTTTTACCATAGAATCAGCCTCTCTATTATACTAATACCTACATATACTAGCAACGCAGCCGTCCTTCGGTAGCCCACGCACTGGACTTTCTCCTTGGATCTTTTTGAGACTTTAATTCATTTCTCTTATTATATATGTCTATATATATACGATATATTCCATCAAAGTGACACCGCTGTATTTTCCGAAGGAGGAGGAAAAGTATTACAGTAAATTTCTTTTTGATTATCAATGACCTGATATTTCAAGGCCCTTTGGCTCTTCTTTTTCAGAGATTACTCATATCTACTTATTAATGTTATATATTCAGAACTTTTTGCATTTCGTTCATTAATATTTATTAATAATCAATCAATTATTAGTGAATAGTTAGTCTCCATGTATTGATATATCGATCATTGAGATGTACAAAGACCTTAACTGTCAATATATAACATTAATGGGTGCAGATTAGTAACCTCTGAAGAAGATCCGAAATATCACGTCAATAAAACTCATTAGAAAATTTACGGTACCGTTTATTTCCTCCTACTGCCAAAAAATATCCGTTTCTCTTCAATAGAATTTATTTCAGCATGATATCAATAGTATAATCCTGAAAATTTAACCCCTCAATTTTTTAAAATATTAGTACAATTCAAAATGACTTCAAAAATGTAAAAAATCTTTATGTGTATATGTGTGTAGTTTTTATTTTTGCTTATATCTCTGGAATTACTCATCGGAAAAGGAACACATTTATAGCCCTAGAAGTGAATGGAATTTGAAGCGACTCACGGAGCGGTAAAAAAAGGTCCCCCAATATTTATTATGTAGCACGATTTTCTCAGGATTCCTGAACCAGTAGTATCTTGTATTTTTATAAAAGTTTTCTTTATAGGTATATCAACTGCGGCCTCCTTTATTACTGCCTAATTTAAATATGGCTGGGTAAAAAAGTTCCCCACCTATAGTTTGTCTTAATTACAATTATATATTTATGTTTATTAATTTATTTAAACCACTATTTGATTGGCTTAGAAAGGTCGGCAAATTGGAGACCGCCCCGGGCGGCAAAAGTTCTAAGTATGCCACTGTGCATACCCATATATTCCCAGGGTCGTTCCAAGAGCCTTTGGCGCCCTAGGCTGATTTCAAATTTGACCCAATCAAAAACAAAATAAAATATCGAATTTTTTCATTTATTTTCGTTCTTGCCTTTAACCATTCAGTCAGAATTCCATTTTATAAAAAATACAATATATAAAAACATATTTACCAAAATACATTAATTTAGGATACTCATTTATTTATTTAAGATAATTACAAAAAATACATTGTATATATTCTTATAAATAGAAGACGTGACTCCATGGCCGAGAGGTTAATTAACATTATCATTAGTGATAACCTTCAAAGCCAAGGGGTGTGGGTTCGGATCCCAGATAGTCGGAAGAAAATCTATTTAAATCTATTTGAATATCAATTGATATAAATAAATATGTCTTGATAACATAATGTAAATAATATTATATATATATCTTTTAAAATCTATATGGCCTCAGAAGCCGAAGATTAAAAAAAAAGACGTTAAGGCTAAAGATTCATATAGGAGAAAAAATATATTCAAAAGAATAAGAGGCTTATTCTGGCCGTGTATTGGCCAATATATATCCCATTATTTTTCCATCTGATTAATATTAGATATGTGACCCCCCTTGAAAAGGAGAAACTTGGATTTTTTCTCTATCATTTTTGAAAAAAGTTTTTCTAGCTGTAATCTTTCTGTAATATTTCTCTTTTCCCTCCCTTAAAAAAGACTTTTACGTTTGTTCCTACCAAAGCGCTTTAATCTATACATCAATATATTTGTTATGTATGAACACACACATTAAAAATTTTTTTTTTTTTCAAAACAACATGATTTCACAAAATATATATATATATATATATATATTATTAAAAAAAAGTTTTCAAACCAATTCATTTTAAACGAGGAATAAAAAAAATAAACTAAATATATAAGCCTTAAGGGGAGGGAAAAAAGAGTTTTTTTTTTATCAAAGTATCTCCAGGAATAAACAAACAAGCTTGAACTTAGCAATAACTTGGAGATTATTGATCAAAAATGTTATTTACTCCGGAGGCCGTTAAATTATTTTGCAAATGTTTTTTAAAACAACTTCTGGTTTCTTTTTTTTTTTTTTTTTATTAGTTTCTACTAAATTTGAATATCTATTAGGTGTAAATGTGAGAATATTAAAAGAATAAAAAAAAGAAGAGTAAATCTCTATCTTACCAGGCATCTTGTTTTAAAATACATTTTTATGATTTTTTACGTATTTAGAGGGAATAAATAAACAGCTCGTCCGTTTTTATTGATTTTTTTTTTATTTAATTTAAAAAAAAAAAAAAAAAAAAAAAACAGAAAAGTATTATTTATGCAAACTTTTTTCATTTATTGTACTTTTTGTGGAATTTTAATTAAATATTTGTTTACTTATGAGAAATAGCCATAGGTTATAAATAATTATTTAGCCTACAGTAATCTCAGAGAAAAGAGTAATTATTTTTATTTATAAAAAAAAAAATTAATATTTTGATTCACTTCAGATTTTTTGCAATATTTTTATACTCTATTTAAGATAACTTCAGTATCTGGTTTACATGTTAGCTCGTGGAGTAGGGAAATGTCAATCCGTTGACCAATCAGACCGCGTCCTGAGCATTGTTATACTAACCACTCATATGTTGACAAAAACACTACTGCACACTCCCGATGCGAACACTGGCAGTCAGTCATCCATCCTGCCGAGAGCCTAGTACTAAAGTTATTTTAAATAGAATATTAAAAAAAAAATTTCAAATTGGCAACACTTTCCCGCTATTTTTAGCTTTGCTAACCATCATCTAGGGAAATATAAAATGGTGGCGCTACAACCCTATCTAAAATGTCAAGTTGATTTTCATTGTTATTTTTAGTTTATATTGTTGGTATAAATATTATTAATGTTCATTAATTGAATTTAAATTATTATATTGGCTACCAATTAATATAAATAAATAAGGAAGTAGACTAAAGGACATCGGATGCCGAAAAAGGCTTATAAAAAATTTGATTTAAAAAAAAACTAAAATTCCAGTTTTCTCATTATGATGATGTATGTTTATTATTTTATAGCCAATTTTTTTTTTTTTTTTTTTAATAAATCCAGTCCCACTCAACGGATTGTTATGAAAATTGGTCCATGACTGAAGACTTTTATCTTTTTTAATTAGTGTCATTTAGTTTCAAAAGATTTGGCCCAGTGGATGTTGAGAAAATTGTCATGCGCGATAAATTTTGGGTGGGGGGGAGGGGCTTTTTACTGCCC
>JAAAKE020062551.1:0-25500 GCA_010014785.2 Anisolabis maritima
ATCTACGTGGCGAGGGAGGGGGGCCGGAGGTGGCCGCGGCACCTTATACCGCCTATAATTGTGTACACCTTCATACTTAAACGAGAATAACTAAATCACTCAGAAAACTTCACTTTCTGGAGATTTTTTATAATCTTGATTTTTTAAAAATATCTTTCTTTTGGCGTATACTGTTATAGAAAATTATAAACCTTATATTTTAAATACCTGGTTGAACATCGATTGCATTAAGTAATCCTCTTCCACGAATTGTCGTAACATTATCTTTAGATAAGCTCTTTAAATTGTTTCTTAAACGTTCTCCTAAAACAAATGATCTTTCAGCGAGTTTTTCTTCAATGAGGACGTCCAAAGCTGTCATCGCCACAGTTACTCCCAAAGGATTTCCGCCAAATGTGGATCCATGTTGACCAGGACGGATACAGAGTGTCACATCATCTGAAGAGAGAACTGCCGATACTGGATATATGCCTCCACCTAAAGCTTTTCCAAGGATCAGGAGATCAGGTTTGACATCTTCATAATTACAAGCGAGCATTCGTCCCGTTCGGCAAAGTCCCGTTTGCACTTCATCAGCGATCCAAAGAACATTGTTCCTTAAAAAAATTAAAATTAATTATTTAAAAAAATAAATAGGCCTCTATATCCTAATATATTCAATATAATAATTATCCATTTGGCTCAGGGGTCTAGAGATATATGAGGGAATGGAAAAATTTATTTAGGCAAGTAACCTATTTTCATTAATAACTTCCTTCGAGATCTATCAGATTTTAATGAAAAGTGATCAAAAGTTAGTATCAAATTATTGCCAATTATTAAACTAGTTTTTTAGATTTCGATTCTCAAAATGTTTTTCTCAGCTAATCTTCTCTCATCCCTTCACCCTCAAAATATATGAACCCCAAATAACATACTCGGAAATTAAAATTTTAAGGACCATTAAATTCTTTTTTTATTATTTAAAATTTTATTACATTGTAAATGAAAAAATTACTTACTTTCTACATAGTTCGCGAATTCCTTTTAAATATCCTTCATTAGGAACTATAACACCTGCTTCACCTTGAATTGGTTCTACCATAAAAGCGCATACATTAGGATCTTTAAGAGCTACCTGAAAAATAATAAATTTAATACTTTGTTTGGTTTATTCATTATTATAAAATATAATACCTCAAGAGCCGGTAAATCATTATAAGGAACAAGTTCAAAACCAGGCATAAATGGTCCATAATCTTCATAAGCTTCGGGATCAGTAGAAGATGAAACCGCAGCTAGAGTTCTACCCCAAAAATTGCCTCTTGCAAATATTATTTTAGCTTGGTTTTGGGGGATTTTCTTCTTTTTATATCCCCATTTTCGTGCCATTTTGCATGCTGCTTCTCCACCTTCAACTCCTGGAAAATAATTTTTTAATTTCTCAATTGTCCTTGAGATTCACTGGACTCCAAAATATATTCCAATAAAATTTTTCATTACCTGTATTCATAGGCATTACTTTTTCATAACCAAATAATTTAGTGATCTTTTCAGCATATTCGCCAAGCTTGTCTGAATAAAATGCCCGTGATACGAGAGTTAATCTTTCTGCCTGCTCACGAAGGGCAGCGACGATTCGAGGGTGATTATGACCCTGATTGACTGCCGAATACGAGGACAGGAAATCTAGATATTGTTTGCCTTCGACATCCCAAATGTGAACACCTAAAATAACAAACTAGGTAATTATTATCTATATTTAAAATAATTTTAATATATAGCAAAATTTTGGTATTCAATTCACTTAGTAAGACCAGGATCTTGAAGTCCAAGGTTGGAAAACAAAAATTTATATTTTTTTTGTTTTTAATTGCAGATTTATTAAAGGTCAACTATGTAGAGCTCAGTTTCGGTATTCAACTATCATTGGGGCTGTTAATTAAAAAGTTATTGAACAAATTTATCATTATATTCAATTCACACACTTAGATTTTTGTTTTCGGAATACAATAAAATAATAGTCTTATAAAACACACACACACACACACACACACACACATATATATATAAAATATGTTTACCTTACAAATTTTCAATCTTTCATATCCTTTGGAAATAAAATTATGATATACTATGTCAATCTATAAAACATATTAGTTATTAACAATTTATATAACGATTCTCTAATTCTAATTATTTTTTTAATCTTTTATCTTCATAAGAAATTCAATCATGAAAATTTAAAGGTTCATCAATCACTTCTTTCAAGTAATAACTATTCATGTGATGTTTTACTATTTCATTTACATAAGGTAATAATAGAGATACACTTGAATAGTTATTACTTGAAAGAAGTGATTGATGAACCATTTAGTTTCCATGATCGAATTTAAATATATATATTCTTCTAAAAAAATAACTAGAATGAGAGAATCGTTAAATAAATTGTTAATAACTAAAATGTTTGAGTATTATTTTATTGTATTCAAAAACAAAACATCTAAGAGTTTGAATTGAATCTAATGATAATATTGTTCAATAACTTTAATTAGCAGACCCGGGTGATGGTTGAATTTCAAAACTGAGTAAATATACAATTAAAAACAAAAAAATAAATTTTTGTTTTCCAACTTTGGACCTCAAGATGCTGGTCTTATTTAGTAACAAGTAAATACCAAAACTTTTATATATAAAAAACAATATCTTGTCTTTTCAAAAAACATTTTAAATAATTTTAATATTTTTTTTTATGTTCACAAAAATCAGTGTGCTCATTCAGCCCGTAAACTTTCTTAAACTTCTTGTTTTTTCAAAAATTTTGTTTACATATTTCATTTTTTGTCTTTTCTGTATTTATATGATAATAATGAAAAAAAGTTGTATATATATTAAAGACTGAATATTTTCCTAAATTCATAGGAGTAGAAATGACATGTTGGATGGGAAGATGGGGGCAACTGTATCACCATCCCCCTTCCTCTCAAAAAAATGTTTCTTTTTCGTCCTATTTATAAAATATATATATAATTCCAGGTTTAGGTTCAATTTTTTACGTTCTATGATTCAAATTGAATTCTTATGATTTTGAATAAAGAATTACGATTAGAGAAAAGACATTAAATTAAAAAAAAATTAATTTTCGAAAAACAAGATGAAATTACTAAATTTTTCGGTTAATGGAAATATCAATTTTTGCGAATACATATTGAGAAAAATTTAAAATGGGATACGCATATGGATTATATAGTCAATAAGACTTATAGGAGTTTTGAAGGGTACTTCTAAAGAATTCAAGTACAAAGTTTATATCATTTATTTGAGGCCTAATTTAGAATATTGTTCAATATTCACCGCAGTTAGAAAGGAAAATAGATATGGTTCAGAGGAGAGCGGTTAGGTTGGTTTTTGGAAAATTTGCTAGGTTTAGTTGTCCTACTTTTTTGTATTTGTATTGCCACCGCAGTCTTGTTCCACCAAACAGGTCGAAAGTAAATTTATTTATTTATTTATTCAACAAAATTATTCACTGAACTATTATTGAAAAATAAATGAAATTAGGAAACTAAAAGTTGCTTTCCCTTTGATCTCATTTATTTTTTCCCTCTCTTTTTATTTATTTATTTTTTTTTTTTAATTTTACTTATTAAATTTTCGAAAAAATTATTTTAATTATTGTACTCTTGATCCCATGCTTTCTACATCTATGAAATGGCATACTTTTGAGATATAATTATCCACATATTATAATTATAATAAAATTCTTAATAGAATAGCTGACTAAGAAATAATAATTTTCAATAGAAAAAATTTCTCTTGCCTGATTTTGCTCGATATTTTTTTATCATCATACCTTTAGCTTTCGTGAGGGCGACTGGCAATGGATGGTAGTTATGTGCAGCGTAGAGTTTTTCTCTTTCAATCACCTGTTGATTGGTGATTGTTCGGATACCTAGAAAAAAAATAAAATTGATTAAAAAATCTTTTGGTTTATGGACTTTTTATCAAAAGGGTTTTTCGATTCAACGCAGTCCGAAAAACATGGTTTTATGTTTTGGATCATTGTTTTTCATGCTTCTGCCTCTTTTTTATATACAACAAGAGTAACATAAATTTTGCTCTGTAATTTTTGTTGAAAAGAGAATTCATTAGAATGATAATTTTTTTCTAAATTTATTGATACACCTCATATTGACCGATGCTTGGACGGGAAATCTTGCCAGTGCCCAATTCAAACATCAGCTTAAAATTCCTTAAAAATTTTTCCCAGATAGCCCTCAACCCTTGATTTAAATCCCCAGAATAAAAGTCTGTATCCGCCCTTGATGAGACATGTGGTATTATTATCAAGAGAGTAAAATCCTACCATTTAATATAAATAAATAAGGAAGGGGTCTAAATGACCGCAGATACCTAAAAATACTTAAAAAAAAAAAAAGGATTAAGTTTAAAACAACCAAGTCCCAAGTCATTTTCTCAAACTGTTATGTTTGTTGCCTCTTGTTCAAATTTTTCTGTTCCTCTTATTAACATATCAGTGGCATAGCCAGAATATTTTTTGGGGATTTTCTGGAATGTAAATTCCTCTCTTTTTCTTGAATTATCTATTACGTTCCTAGATTCTCCGGTTGTGTTTCTTGCCGAATACAAATACTCGATGTGCCGGAAAAAATTTACTTCCCTTCCCTTGACTTTTTTCTGATACTGCTTTTTTTTGCTTTACTCTTTTCTCATAGGAAAAGGGCCGGTAGTGTGGGGTATGTGATATCTCTCTGAGCTAAATTCAACCACCCTTTTTGAATGTCTGCTCCCAAAATAAACGACCATTTATAATTCCAAAATTAAAAATAAGATCAAAAAAATAGGTTTCGTCAACCTAAAGAAAATTATAATCCTGGGCATTAAATCGGGATATGGGTGAGTTAACATCGCTATAAGCAATCTACTCTACTTATCTCATCTCATCAACTTTTTTCTTAATCTCACTAAAATCAATTTTCTTTGATTTAATTATTATTTACCATAATAGATTTAGATATTAATACCTAAATGGGTTTTTGTTAACCTTGACCCTAACAGAAACTTTTTAAATGTCTTATCTATGATTGCATAATAATTAATCTAAAAACAATAAGCATGTTTAAACATAACAGAGAAATTGTGAAAGATAAACTAATGATATCTAGTTTAAATAGAATAAATGTGAAAAAAATGTTTTCTTTATCAAACTTCTGGAAATAACTGGCTAGTTGGTAAGGTCATGATCCTTGGCAAACAAAATTTTTGATTATTTTAATAAATATATTTTTTTTCCTTAATATTCATTGTGTAAATTACATATATACTTTCCACCTCAAAATTGATTGGACAAACTGAACTCTATCTTTTGATTCGTCTTAATAGATAATTAGGAGAGCTATATGAAATTAAAAATCATCAAATTTCATAATGTTTTACCTATTATTAAACATAATATTTTCGGATTTGATATTGGTCTTCTAAATATCCATTAAGACAAAATAAAAGATACAGTTTGTCCAATTATTTTCTAAGAGGATAGTATATTGCAAATTTCGAGGCGAAATTTCATTATTTAATATAACATCATCAAACCTTACGTTACGTTAGTGTGGAATATATTAGTTTATAGTTTAATTTGAGTTTCTTTCTTTTGTTGTTAATAGCATAAGCTTCTCCTACATTCCGATAAAAAGCAGAGGAAAAATAAAAAAAGGGGAGGGGGAGCATAGACATGAAAAAATAAAAAATAAATTATTTGAAACTAAAATAAGAAAGATACAATGTTTAAAAAACACTCAACCTACCCATTGGCGTAGCCAGCCAGTCAAACTACTTGTTAGAGAAAGGACAGACTCCTTTTGTCTGATAAGAAGTGAGATATTTTTAATTTTTAATATAAGTCCAACTTTAAAAGTTAATTCATTCATTGCAACTTGCGCTAAAATCAAAATTTATTATCAAGGTCTAAAAGGATAGAGCTCTGCCATTATAGTTCGCCTCCCGTCCTGAGCGATAAAATTATATTGGCTACTAAATAATTTCAACGAAATGGCCGAAAAATACTTAAAAAAATTTTTGAAGCATCTCCACCCTTTTGTTAATTAGTGAGCAATTCTTGTCTATTTATTTTTTTTAAAAAGCTAGCCCTTCGAACTCAAACCCTAAAAAATATTTAAATACAAGTTACTTAAGCAGGTGGTTTTGCCTTTAGGATGGAACGGGAAAAAATAAATTTTAATCTGCCCCTAACACTATTTTCTAAATAGTTAAAAAAAATTTCAGAGAAATTAAAATTTTCAAAACTCATTGAAACACAAGAAATAAATACCTTTAGAAGAAATGAACTGGAAGACACTCCGCCTAGTTAACATTTTTATTTATTCTTCAACGATGAATGAAGTGAAGTGATGGGATAGGAGTGAGAAAGTGAAAAAAAAACTTCTGATCAGAGGCGATATTTTCTTATCAGACCAGAAGGGATAAAGTCCTAATTAAATAGGAAAATTATCAATATCCCTCCCCTCTCCCTCTCTCTTAACTCGTAGATTATATTATATAATAACTTTATTTAAATTGGTTTAACGGATTTTTCTTGAAGAAGAATTATATTTATTATTATATATATATATTATATATTATTGGATTTAAGAGTATTACATCTTCCTTCTCTTTGGCATTAGAGGGGGAGGGGGTGAGGAGAGCATCTTTTATTTTAATCAAACAAAACACAAATAGTTAAAAACATTGGAGGGCTGCCAGAAGTGGAATGGAATTTGAACAGTAGAGGCCTTAGACAATATCTAAAAAAATCTGGTGTGATGACTGCACAACTTTCTACCTAAGGTAAGGAAAATTGAGTGATGTCCAGCCATCACACCAGGATTTTTTGTGTCGGGTCCCTTTCAAAACCGATTCACAATTTTATTTACATTTTGTTTCCATGGCAACGAGTTGTATTCTTTCTATGGGATTTTTAAAATCCTAAATTGGGGCCCCACACTATTTTGACTTGGAAATGATTAATACATCTTAAAGATTATCTAGTTTGTTATATGTACAGTCAATTTAATCAAAACCTTTAAAATAGTATTAAGAAATTACAAAAAACCTAAAAGCATACAAAAATAAACTGGGTCTTGAACAATTTTTTGGGGTGGGAGAGAGGTAGGGATTAATACATTTCAAAGATCATCTTATAAGTAATTGATTTATGAATTTTAATCAAAATCGTTAGAGCAAATTTTAAGGAAATCGAAAAAAACTAAAAAAGTACATCTGTAAAGTATTAGTACTCTTTGGCCGATTTTATTGAAAAGTTTCTAGGACGCATGCGATCATGGTACTACAAATATAAAATTTCAGTCTTGTACTTTTTTTCATTTTTGAAAAATCTTATTCCCACTCACATATATTTCATATATAGAGAGAAAGTAAAAATGAATTTAATAAAAACTCTTAATTAGTTTTTTTTCTAATAACTGTTTTTTCATTATATTTATTATCTATAAAAATTACAAAATAACAGATAAGAGAAAAAAAACATTCATTTGGATATGCAGGGCAATCCTATTTATTCGGAGATAATACCCAAGGTCGTACCCAAGGACTTGATTTTTACTTTTTTTCTTAAAAAAATAATTGAAAAATCAGCAAAATTTTATTGTCATTTCTGGCGATCTCTAAGAAAGTTTATAGCAAGTGTAATAATGTTTTAAACAAAATATTTTTACGCCCTGAAGTTTCGTCAATCCAATCAAAGTAATTAGAACAATTTAATCTGTCTGAGTGTGCGTGCGTTTGTAACTGAAAAATACTTGGCTGATTGAAACAAAATTTAATATATAAGATACTACCCGTGATGATGCAATGGTTAATATGCTTGGAAAAAGAGATTCAGGTTCGATCCCCGGTTCTGGCATATTTTTTGTGGAAGTTAATATTTATTTCTACCTATATATGATATACATAAATTATTTTTAGCCGAACTGGTATTTCTTTTAAAGTCCCACTCTGAAAACCACCTTCCTCCCTGAAATTATGACCACATAAGAATATAACGAGACTTTCCTTTAACAGGAATATTAAGCTGAAGTAGTTCTTCATGGGAACTAATCTTCAACTATTAACTTTTGCTTTTTTTTTTAATATATATTATTTATGCTATGATATTAGCTAAATATAGAGATTTTTGGATCATGACATGCTTTTAGCCCCTATTAGTGAATATTTATTATTATTATTATTATTTTAATAAATAATTATAGCCTCCACCATTTGAGCATGGATTAGAAATATTAGCTTTTTCAATATTGATTATCTTAAAAACCAAGGGATGTGGTAGTCGCATGAAAATTTATTTTTATCAATTGTATACTAAATAGGAATAAATAAATTCATGTAGATAAATGTATCGATAATAAAAATATAAATCAATTTTATATGGCTTTAGACATTAAAGACTTAAAAGTAATAATAATATCTTTTTTTAATCAATAATTTACAAAATAGTATAAAGCTATCATATGAAGGTCAAGAAAGTAGCGAGGTGGAGCACCCCGATTAGCAGACTTCTCAAGATGGGCTGCGCAGTTTTAAATTCAATTAGAAATAAGACATCTTCAACTAGTCGTTTTGAAGGAGGTCGCAGAGATCAACGTTGATACCAAAATGCATCCATCTTTTCCAAATATTATCGTTAGAAGTCAAGAGAGGTCATATGAAGCATTATTTTTTTTTTTTATAAGTTGTTTATTAAAGCCATATTTACATATACAATTTTTTTTCCTTACAATATAAACATTTGTTTTTTTTTTTAATACAATAATAAATTCAGCTCTTGCCCCTTTTCGGGTACTCAGAACAGGTATTTAACCTACGGTGGTTATTTTTTATTCTTTCTTTATTTTTATGTCTAAGTTACTTTTTTTTTTTTTGAATTGTCCTTCAGCCAGGAAAGGCTATCAAATCTGTAATCTATTTTAACTTAAAAAACTAAACTTAATCCTAAATCTTAAAAACTAGAACCTTTATCTAAGCACTTGTGTCCTTTCACTTATATAAATACTTTTTACACAGTTGTTTTATATATACCACCAATATTTATCCCTGTATTTTTTAATGCTCTCTATCTGCTATAATATACACAATTTTTTTTTTTTATAGTTTATGACTTGTTACTCTTCCATCCAAAAGTAGTTCTTTTTCTTTTTTACCATTTACCTGATATCTTTATTCGAAATATTGAACCTACATCTACGATCCGGGTCTGAACCCATCAGATGTGGTTCATATTTAATTTTTTTATCTTTTGTTTGTCGAAATATATGGTATATAATTGGAATACCTTCTTCATCTTGGATCTATCCTCTGGTATCTAAAAATAAAAATGCTTCTGGGGAGATGCATCCGGAATCTAATGTTTTCTCGTAGTATAATTCGTTTGGGTAGATCACACCGTTAATCAGTTTTTTGTCATAAGAGATGCAGTCAAATAATGATCTCTGATTAGTTTGATTAAGAAGCAATCTATCCTATTTATATCGTAGATTTTTTTATTACTAATGTAATGGAGATATCCAGTTTCCGCCGAGCGATATTTTCCCAGACATGCTCTGAGACATGACCGCTCGAAGGTTCTCAACCTTTCCATTACACTCGCGCTTTGGTTAAATGTATGTAATTACCAGTCTTACCAGCAATTGGTAACAGAGAAGCTTTACTTTGGGATTTAGGTGTTGTAGAACAATCTTTTGTGGTTCATGAAAGCCGCTCTAGCTTTTTGTTGTTGTATCTCTACATGTTGACATATGAGGCATTATCTGAGGTGGAACATCCCTATCGCTCCGTACCCTCTTAGCTACTCGGTTATTAAAAAAAGTTTTTTTATCTATTATAATTTTATATTCCTTTCTTTGGTTTTCTTTTTAAATTGCATACATTGCAAATTTGTTAATTCGTGGCAAATCATTTTCAAAACTTTTTTTACATGGTTTGCCGAGTAAAAAAATCCCATTATTTTTTTTACAATAAAAATATTTTTAAAGTCCGACATCGGGGGCCATTAAGACTCCGTGTTTATTTATTTATATTAATTGGTAGCCATTATAATATAAATAAATTTTTTCCGCTCTGAACGGGAAGCTCTGCACCAATAAAATGTTAATTCATTTTATTTATCATTTGGTAATATTTATTTTTCAAATAATATACAATTCTTTTTTTGACCACCAGATGGCACGCATGATGGATCAAATTAAATTCTCTTATTTATAATTAAACTTTTAATAAAAGATATTGTATTAGAATATTTAATTTAAAAAAATGAAAAATAATTTCTGAATTTTACATTACAAATACAAAATTTTCAAAAATTAAATTTAAACTTTAATTTGACATGTTACACGACTTTTGGCACCATTCAATTTCAATTTGTCATTTATTTTTTTAATATTTTTTTTTGTTTATGTTTACATTTTTATTTAATAGAATTGTATGTTTTTTAAATAAGTAAAGAATTTCTTTTAATTATATGATACTATTTTTACTGTCTGCACAATTACTTCAACTCGACAGGTAATGATTTAAAAATTCTAACCTCACAATCAATTTTTATATTTATTTTATAAACATTTACTGAAGATTTAGTCTTTTTCACTTTCATTTTATATTTATTAAAGATAATTTTACAACCCAAATAAAGGAGAATATAATTTTATAGAAAATACAATTTAACATAATAATTTTGACAAAATCATATTTTTTAATTTCTTTTAATTTCATGATTTTTCATTTTAATATTCGAATTAACTTTATTTTGAGGAATGGTACGAATTATTTATTTATTAAAATCTAGTGGCAAACTTTTTATTGATATTTTTACATTTTATTAATTTTCAGATTGATTTTTCATCTTCATTCTACAAACTGAGACAGGAATGCAAAGCTCAGGAGAGAGGTCTTATTGAATAAGGTATTTTGTACATTTTTTCAATCTAATTTTACATTTAACTTCCATAAAATTGTTTAGAATTTGTGAAATTTCAATCGAAATTCAGCTATTCATAATAAGAGAAAATTATATATATATATATAGAAAACCAAAAATTATTCATATAATTAGGAAATTAAAGAAATTGTTTAAATTGGCTGTACATTGAACAGCTATTTAGGGGACTCGACTCAAAAAATCTGGTGTGACAGCACATCACTCAGCTTTCCTTATCTTAGGTAAGAGAAAGTTGTGTGATCTGCGATTAGCCACCTAAATTTTTTCCATTATTAGATTTCTTAAAAAATATTTTTAGTTAAAAGTTTAATGGCGATGAATAAAACAATTTTTTTCATTTTAATTTTCTTAAATTTTATTTGTTTTATTTTGTTTCAAAATATTATCGATATAAAAATTATTAAATATTTTGAATATTCTTTCCAGGATCTCCGAGAAAATGTCGATATCACCTCACCACGAGAACGAAATTCCCCTGCAAATTACAGGTAATAACATCTTCAAAGAAAATTTAAATTATTATACTATATTCAGTTCATAATCAAATTTAGCACTCTATTTTAACATTTGATTGAAATCTTATTTAGTATCCGTGATGAAAAAGCTCCACTAGAATTGTTATCATTATGTGGATCAAAACACATTAACATTAAAGTCCCTAAAGCCTAAAGTTGATTAAGAAATCGAGCTCTTGATACCTTTCCTGGGTGTGCCATTAAATACTCTACACCTTCCCCTCCTGCAATATACATATCCATCTATATGATCATCCAGTAGATTTTTTAGTCTTAATTCTTTAATTTCGATAAAATTTTTACAAAATCGGATCTTAATGAACCTGTTTGTTTTCTATAATATTAACATCGAGAAATTATTTTTCTTCAAATTTAATTTTTCATTTTTTTTTAAATATCTTGTTTAATAAAAGTTCAATTTTCAACTTTTGTTTTTCAAGCATATCTTAATTTCAAGATATATATATATATAATCGAACTGAAATTTTTCAATGGGTAAAATTTTGAATATTAAAAAAATATTAATTATATTTCAGATATTCCATATTTAAATCTGATAGGATGATAGGAAATGGAATGAAATAAAATATTTATTTTTTTTTTTAATTCTAGTCCTCGGGACAATTGAATGTTATAAAAAACAGATGGTAAATATTTTTTACAATATTATATTGCAATAATTTAATCATGAAGGATGTGAGAGGCCCTCAGCTATATTTTCACTGATAATTTATAACATACACACTATATCATATTATTGCTATATAATTTTGTATATTGTAAAAAATATTTACCATCTGTTTTTTATAACATTCAATTGTCATCAGGACTAGAAATGTCAACAATTAAATAAAATTAAATAATTTATTTAATTTTCTCCTCGTTGCATCTCCTCTCCTAGTAGATATAAATCAGATAGTCACTTCTCATCTCTTCAGCATCCATATTTAAATAATACCGAAAGACTAATTCATAAATACTTTTACATTATTTTTCGATTTTTTAATTTCTTTATTTTATATTTATCTTTTAAAAGTTGTGTTTTCT
The DNA here is from genome assembly GCA_010014785.2 of Anisolabis maritima. NCBI lineage: Eukaryota > Metazoa > Arthropoda > Insecta > Dermaptera > Anisolabididae > Anisolabis > Anisolabis maritima. The sequence continues at coordinate 12,568 of JAAAKE020062551.1, forward strand.
AAAATGTGTTTAATTTATTATTTTATCATTATGAAAGTTTAGGGTGTCCGCAGGACCGCTGTATCTACACAGGAAGAAATTATTCTTTAAAAAGGAACAAAGTTACCCAAGATTACTAATCAATTCAACATTTCAAATTATAGTTGATATGGGTCATATCAGAAGAAACATATCCGTAACAACTCAAGACTCACTTTTGTTCGTGAGATCTGGTCGTCATTCCAATCCAGACCATATATTTCATCTCTATGCACGATAATTAATTCTCTAGAAAATCCTCATACTAAAAGCACTCCAAAATGGCTTGTATATGTTTCAGAACAGTTCGGAAAAAATCACACACCATTATTGAATCATCCTCTCTTATTGGCATTTTTTTTGAAATCTGCTTTTTTTCTTTAATGGACGACACCCATGTATCAGAGTCAGGAATTTCCTGAACAATGGCCACAAAAATCTCACGGGAAGTACAGACGCATCACTCGACGTGTAGCACTATGATTCGATGTTGGGCATTTAGAAAACTCTCTCAGACTTGATTCTTTTCATATCAACTAATTTGAAATGTTGAATTTATTGGCAAGATCGGATAACTTTGTTCCTTCACAACAGTTACGAACCATTTCTTACCATCAAATTCCAACTATTCTGAGGACATCCTATAAATAATAAATGAAACACAGTTTAGAAAACAAATTTTTAAACAAAAGATAAATATAAAAAAAGAAATAGAAAAAAATAAAAAGAAGCTCTTTTCTAATATCGTATTTTAGCTTTTTTTTTAAATATTGAATATCTGCTAAAAGTTATTAATACTTTCTTAATATTAAAAATTTCAGATCGATTGGACATTTTAAAGTAAAATATATGAAAACAAAACAATAGGTTTTAATCTTTATTATAGAGTCGTTCTTTGCAGAGAGCTTGTGTAAATAATTAAATATATAAATAACTTATAATCTTTATAGTATTAAAATTTGATCAACTTTAGGTTTAGGTATTTTCCTTTGAAATGTAATTTTTTAAGCTCTGACTCAAACAGTATTTATTTATTATTTTTCTGTGGCTTTTTTCATGTTAATTTTTACCTATTTAGAAAGCAAATTGCATTCCAAAAAAAAAAAAGAAATTACATTTCTCGGACAAAACTTTTAAATTAGAGTCCATTTTTCATTTTTTTACTATATTCTTCATCCTCCTTACCACAAGGGGTTTTTTAATATATATATTTAATAGATATATAATAAAATATTTTTTTTCTGGTCAAATGATTAAAATTTTTTATTCTTTTTACGTTGGGGACAAAAATATTATTTTAAATAAAACAAACATTGCAAAGGTATTATTGTAAAACATTTATCTTATAAAACTTTTGATTTCATTCCTACTTTTCAAAAGAATGGATGAAATTTTTTGTCTGGTTAACGTTTAATAATAATCTTCCTTTGTAATGTTTGTTTCATTTAAAAGTCATTAAGATGAGAGGCGCCATTAAAAAAAATAGATAAGAACAATAAATAATAAATTAAAAGAATTAGAAAATTGATTTCCCTAAATTATTAAATTAAATATGACTAATTTTGCAATTCAAAATTATTACTATCCATTTATTTTATCTCTTTTTAAATTTTTTTTCCCCCTAACATCAAATAAAATATAATGATGAACCCAATTAAATAGTTCGATATAATGCTAAATTTTTGTGCTTTATTTAAATAAATATTTTAACTTACCTTGATAAGGCCCAAGTTGAAAGGAAGATATAGGAGTGAGAGGGTGAAAGAGAAAAACTTACAGAATACTTTTTGAAAATTAAAGTAAAAAAAAAAATTAAATTATTAAGATTAGGTTTGTTGGAATTATAATGAAATTAGATTTTTAAGATATTCATATATTTTCCTCTTTATATTCAATTACTATCATAAAAGCCAATGGAAAAATAATAAATAAATAAATAAATAATTCTTCCCTCTAATAAGTAGTTATATGATTTAGCTCCCTTAAAATTCATTTAAATACTTTAATAACATTAATCCCTTTTTTTTTAATATAGAATATTTAGTTAAATAAATAAATAATATTATAGGTTGAAAAAAAAAAACTATCTTTTCAATTTTGACTTAAATTAATATTTATTTGAATAAAATATAATTAACAAAAACGAATATTTAATTTATTAATTATTCACAAATATGATTGAAATAGAGTATGAAAAAAAAATTAATGTTTCTTTTATCTTTTTTGCAGGCCTTCCAAAACTGACTGTCTATCAAGAGGAGATCACCTGTTTAAAACAGAATAAAAAATAAAGGTAATAAAAAAAATGATCATATATATTTATATATTAAGATTATTTATAATAAGAAAATTAATATTATTTATAATATATAAATTAAATAATATTAATATTTTTTTAATAAATAATTTTAATAATAAAAAATCTAGTATATAATGCATGTTTTCCTTTACAATAATAATATATATAGTAATTATTTATATATTATTATTAAATATTAATATACTAATGTTAAATAAATATTATACATATAATTGAACTAAATATACTATAGTCTTGAATGCTCCATCCACCATCCCCGACCCACCGACCCAGTGCGCGCGATTGCTTATATAGGCCCTAGTCCCCACCATATAGCACCGAATGCAGGCGGCGAGAGCCGAGGTGAGTCGAAGCCAAGATGCGGCGACGACGGCCTCCGCACTCCCCTTCATGCATCCAGTGCATAAATTCATTTACTTATAAAGGAATTGGATTTGGAAATCAGGATGTTTTTATTAAAAGGAAATAAATGACATCATTTATTTATGATAAATTTGTTTTTCTTCCCTAAAATAAATATTTTTATTAAAAAAAATAATTGTGAAATATATATATAATTAATTAATTTAATTTAATAAAAAATATTTGCATTTTTATTTACCTGCTGTTTTCAATATTATAATGATGTTATGCTACAGTCGCTCCATCAATCAATCAACCTTTTAAACCATGATGAATCTGCCTGAAACAAATAAATATCCAATATAAAATATCTTTTTATATAAAAAAATTTTGAAATATATATTTATTAATATGGAAATAAAAAAATTATATTTTTTTGATATTCACATAATTTTAAATAAAATTTAATAACTAAAAAATTTGTTTTATTATTTCTTCTATCCTAGTAACTAATATTTAACTTAGTTCATTATTTTTAAAAAACCATGATAAAATTTTATATACAAATTCTCTAAATTTTCTCTCTAAATAAATAAGCCCTTTTTTCAAATCCCAATTCCTCTCCTAATTTAATTTATTACGCTTCATATTCACCAAATGTTAAATTAAATTAAATAAAAAAATCAAAAACACAAGAATTTTGCCAGTAATGAAAAGATTACTTTTTGATGAAGAATTTAGTGAAAGTATAAAGGTAAGTAAAGAATAATTTTCTCTAAGAAAAAATTAAGATAATAATAAATGCAAGAGGGAAGGAAATTCATTTAAATTGAAAACAAATAAATAAGTGAAATCAAATAATTGTTAAAGTTTTCTAATCTCTAATTAAATAAATTTCGATATAATATCCAAATTCCTATTTGAAATTTTTAAAGAAAATTAAAAAAATTAATGATGCAAATTATTTAAATTATTCATAATGACAAAAAGAACTCAATGATTTTTGTTTATAAGAATTTTATGGAAAAGAATAAATTTTATTCTACAAGATTTCATAAAAAAGAATATTCCTATTTAAACGAAAATGCAGAATGATTGCGATCCAATAAAAGAAAGCCAAAATGACGGAACCAAGTTAATTATTGCTGTGTTGTATATTTATTTAAGCCAGAAGACAGATTGCTTTGCATCAATACTCAAATTTATAAGACAACCAAATTTTTATTAGTTCATCTTTAGGCAAATTTATTTGTATTGGAGAGCCCAGTGGCAATACATGGGAGAATAAAATGGAAACACATCAATAGAAATGAATTGTTTATGTTTCCGATAATCTTTTCAAAATTTAATTTATGAAAAAATTACTACTTAACTTTAGAAAATAAGAAATATTTTTTATAAACAACGCGCAATATAAATTGATTATTGGAGCTGTGGGATCTCTAGAAATAAAGCAATATGTTGAAAATTCAAAATATCCTGGCTTAAAATAAAATGGGGTTATACGAGAGAAGGAAAAGGAGAAAATTAAAATAGTAAAATTTATCATTTAGAGTTGAAGTTTCAAACACAAATCATACACATTCTTGTGATCACTCAAGCAAGAGAAGGCAAGATAAAATAATACAAATGAGGATCATAACAATTTTGTTGCAATTATATTGAATATATTGTGCTCATCTTTTAAATTAAATCAAATAATATATATAATTAAATTTTATTTTACTTAATGGTCAGGCATATACTTAATTCGACATGATTTAATTATAAAGTAATAAAGGGAGTGTAACTTGTATCATTTTATCTTGCTATTAGGACTTCATAAAAAATAATTCACTAAATTAATTAAATTATAAATTAAAAAAAAGATAGATAATATTACTTAACAAAATCTAAAAGTTTAAGATTAATTTATTGGAAATGAATTTGAAGAATTTTTATCAACTTAAAATATTTTTTCTGTTTGAAAAACTTTTTAAAGTTGAAAATAATTTTTTTATTAACTATAAATTAGTCTTACTTATCTATTTCTTAAAGAGTGAATATTTAACACAAAATACAAAATTCTTGCTCATCTCTCGCTTGGCAAGTGTCCTAAGAATGAGCATACTATGTGTTCAAAAAGACGAGAATGAATGAGAAAGATTACTTCATCTTCCTTAATTTATGAAAATTCTAATATTAAAATTAAATATTTGAAAGGATCTTAAATATAAATGTCAAATAGAAAAAGTAAATTTTAAGGGATTTAAAGAAAATAAATAGAGAGTCATAAATAATATTGAGATACTCCTCACCTTTGTCCATATTTTAAAGATGCTCTTCTCATCTGCCAACAGCCCTTGATTTCTCTGCTACTTCCTAAAAATGATAAAGAAGAGAAATAAAGATCTTTTGTGTACATTTTTTCACAAATATCATTTATATGCATTATAAATCAAAAGTTAATTACCTAATATTTAATTACTGTTTGTTCCAATCTGAAAATGAGTTCGCCTCTAAATTCCTTAAGTGCCACTTTAAAGAACCTAAAAAATAAAAAAAAAAAGAATGAATTTATACGAGAATTAAAAACTTAAAATATTTCAATAGCATTTAAATTAAAAATATCTAGTTATTTACCCTTGCCATAATTTAAATAAGTTAGTTTAGAAACTTCATTTAGATTTTTTTTTAAGAATCTAATATTTCCTTTTCTTTTAAACATTTATAACAAATTTAGAAATCAACGATGATAAAAAACATGAAAAATTTACTGTTGATTATATTAATATATATATATATATATATATATATATAAATATATCATTTATATGCATTATAAATAAAAAGTTAATTACCTAAAATTTGATTACTGTTTGTTCCAATCTGAAAATTGGTTCGCCTTTAAATTCCTTAAGTGCCACTTTAAGGAACCTAAAATTTATACATATATATAAATGAAAGAATTCTGAAAAGAAATAATTATATTATAATAATTAAATAATTATCAAAACAAGTTTTTAAACATTAATAATAAATATATAAAAGGGAAGGAGAGGAATCATATAAATAAATAAATAATAATTATATGATAGCCATCACCAGAAGAATGTATTGCCTTTTTGGAATTTTCTAAAATGTGATAATTTACAAAAGAAAGGATAATATTAATAACTTAATAAAATTTGGATCAACTGGCTAGTATTTTATACAGGATTTTAGACAAGTTAGAAAGGTCAATGAGATGTTTCAAGACAATTTTATTGTCATTTTTGTAAACAAGCATCAACTAAAATATATATATATAATCATCTAATCATATGAATATATGGCTTTTCACTTTCTATATATATATATATTTGGGCAAAAGATGCTACTATATTTACAAAAATGAAGACAAAAAAATTGACTAGAAAGAAATTTTAATGAAGTAATGTTAATCACATTAATCACACAACAAAAATAATATTAAAATTTTAATGATAATATTAACATAATGAAGTGCTTTTAATTTAAATAAATCCATAACCGATTAATAATATTGAAAAAAGAAAAAGATAATTAATAGAAGCAATCTATTAGGTTGAAATTTGAAAAAGCAGTGATTCTCAAATGAAAAAAAAATCCAAAAAGACATTAGAAATTTTAATCAAACAAGAAGAATTTAAATATAATTTTAATTATTATTTAAATTAGGAAAAAAAGATAATTTAAAAATCAACAAATTTGATTATGAAAAGCATTTGAAGAAAATGATTACAATTTGGAAAAGATAAAATTAAAAATGAATGATGAAAATTAATTGATTAATAACCTTTTGTGATTTTTATGGTTTTAAAAGGATTTAAAACTCATTGAAATTGGTTAAAAAATATAAATTAAAAGATGTCATACGAATGGAAGAGTAATCTAAAAAAAAAAAGATTAATATTTTACCTTTATAGAAAATAGATGAATGCAAGTTGATATTATTTTCATTGATTAATAGAATTGATAAATTTTTTTAATTCTAATACATGAATTGGGATTAAATAAATTCAAATACATTACATTCGTTTTTTTTTAAATTGACAGAAAAAAAATGGCGATAAAAATAAACCCTGGAAAGCAGAGAGGTGAGTAAGCAGACGATGCATTCCAAAGAATTTATATAAATGAATTTTATTTTATTAAAATTAAAAAAAATAAATATAATATAAAATTTTAATTCATTTTACAAGATAATATTTAAATTAATATTAATAAACAAATTTTAAGTTTAGAAAAGAAAAAATTCATTTTTTTAAATGTCAATTAAAAGCATTTTTTAATAAACTTTAAATTTTAAGAAATATTTATAATTAAACATTAGGAGTTTTTTTTAGTAAAAACAAATGAGAGATTTTTTTATTGTTAAAGAGTTGAATTTTATAAATTTGAAGAAAGAGAAAAGATAAAGCTTTGAAAAGAAATTATGTGTTGGGTTAGTAAAGTTAACGAAAAGTAGACAAGAAATTTAAAAATGTGTAGTTATTCTTGGGAAATGGGTTGAGGGCCAAAAAAAGAAAGATGAAAAACATCAGCACAAAATAAGTTCAAAAGAACATAAGAATAGCTGAACAAAAACATAAATGAATGAGTGCACAAAAAAAAAATGAAATACAATAAATTATTTATATTTCGATTTTAAAAATAATTCATAAGTTAAATTGACTTATAGATAGGAAAGGATGATTCATAAATACAATTTCATAAGACATTATTCATAACATAAAACAAAAATTGTTCTATAAATCATCGTCTTCGGAATAAGGAAGACATGATTTTTTTTTTTTATATGGAAGCATAAGGTCTAAAGGACTTATAGTGCAATCAGGAGTAAAAGATAGTGAGGACTAAAAGGTTTGTTGAGGTTGAATTTGAAAGATTAGAGATTTTACATTTTAGGGAAATTAGTAGCATGTAGGTTGTTCCCTTCACGGGAAATATATACATATATATAAACTCAATAAAAATTAGAATAAGGCATGCTAACTATAGAAATATATTAATACCGTTCAAAAACAGCGCTAAATTTAAAAAATAAATATTTCTTACACTATGTTTGATAATAAACTACATTTAATTGCCAATTTTTCATTGTCTATGTGAGTAAGGTACATTTTTTTTGATGTTAGTTTTTCAAAATATCAAGAGATGGAGTTAAAATTGGTAACATTTTTGGTATATGTTTGTGTCCTATCTGCACCTATTTGTATGAGTAAAATCCAACTTCCCTCATGTTTACTTAATTTATTTAAAAACTTAAATATTTGCAATGATCACGCCACGATTTGAAATTTCACAAAGTGAAAATGACATTACCATTATTATATATGCTCCATATACAAATATTAAAAACACTGAAATTTATATTGAAAATAATGAATTTCGATTTTATTCATCTCCATATTATTTAAGGTAACTTCTATAAATTAAAGAGCCCCGTTTTTCTCAAATATGTCTTATTAAAAAGTTTATTTTAATAATAATTCCACTATCATGTTAAATTTTAGATTAAAGGATTTCTTTTGAAATTGTTCGTTCAATAATTATTTTTAGAGGCTTTTACCCTTTATTTTTTCACTTTTAAAATTATAATCTCTAATCAGTGCCTTGACAGTGGAGTTATTAAAATAATCTTTTTAATAAGACATATTTGAGAAAAGCTCAGCTCCCTTTGATTCGATTGAGACACTGCTCAAAGGCCACTAGTCTAAGATATTCTCTCATAACCTTCTCTTGACCTATTATATTAATAATTTGTATTAATTTATTTTAGTTTATATTTCTACTACTAGAAATATTCGGAATAAAATAATTTACGTAAATAAACTAGCAATTGTCAGAAATGAGCACTTTTTCTTCTTTTTTTTTTATTAAATATATACTTCGAAATATTAAGAAATTATATATTATGCTTGATGCATGAAAAAGATACTTATCACCCATGAGTCCTATCCGGGTTCCTAGTTTCTAGGAGTAGTAAGGAATTTTTTCATCCATCCAATGTATAATAATTTGAAATCTCACAACTTTTATAAACTCCATTTACTGGATCAAATTCCTCTTCTCATTAAATTAATAACGTAATATATAATATAATATATTCCTAGTGTTGTGAAGTAAATTTTAATTATTTTAGATTACATCTCCCAGGAGCTATTGAAGAAAATGATCAATCAACTGGAAAATATGAATCAGAGAAAGGAAAATTTATTTTTAAAGTTTGTAAATTGAACAAGGGAGAATTTTTTCAAAATTTAGAATATATATCGACACTTATAAATCCTAAAGAAACAAAATTATCAATATTTAATAATTCTAAAATTGAAGAAATAGGTAATAAGTTTAATGTATATATAAAATTTATATTAAGATGAAGCTTTTGAAATCTCTGGGAAAATATTTAAATTTTTTTAAAGAAAAATAGTCTCTTGAATCTTTACCCATCCTAATTTTTCAAATAATTTGAATATATTGAATAGATTGACCGTCAGTCAAGTCAATCAAAATTATTTTAATTTCCAAATTTTAAACCTTCATCTTTGAAATATTTAGAGTCAATTGACATTTATTTAAAAAAATTTAATATTAACTTTAAATGATATGTCAGACGAAGATAAAATCGAAGAAGCAGAAGAAGAATTTGAATGGTTTTATGAACAAAAGTTACCTGAACCTGAATCTGATCCATTAAATATATTAAATTCAATTAAATATGGATTTGCCAATCAACATTCATCTGTTTTTAAGGATTTTAAGGTAATTTTTGCTTAAATAAATTTTAATTATTTAATTTTTTTTTAATATCTCCCATAAAATTCTTTTAGCATATATATAATGAAATTATAGATCTCCCTACTCCAGACGAAATTATACCAAGTGAAAGAAATAATATGAGAATCCTTAAAGAAAATTCAGATTTTTCCATTGATCATTATCTCTATGATTTAATGGAATCTGAAGAGATTTCTGAAATAATACGTTTTGGAGATTGTTGGATAACTAAATTAAATGGTAATTTCTCTAATTTCTCTTTATATTTATTTGTAATTTAATGTATTAGCAATGAAAAATCCATTCAGAGCAGAGCCCTATTCCACAAAACTATCAGTCTAATAATTTACATACAAATTTGTTTAAAAATATCAAAAATATTGAAAAATAAAGCAGAATAGATTTTTGGAATATGGCCCAGGAATTTTATTTTTAAAGGGACAACATTAAAATATGGTCAGAAATTTCCTATTATTTCTAAAGGTATTAGAGATTTATTTCCTTTTTTCATTTCCTCAGTCCAATCAATATATAGTTTCAATTCAGACCCCAATTATCTGGGCCCGAAGATCCCAGCTTTTTTTTATCATTTTCTAAAGTTCTTTTTTATTTTTCCAAATTTATATCCAACCAATCCGGGGCATCGGTCTGCTTCATTTGCACCAGACTACTGGATGTTTCGCCACCTTAAATAATCGACAAGTCAAACTGTTTAAACTGTACATTGATGAATCTTTTATATATACACAGATAGGTTGATAGAAAGCCTTAGTTTCTAATTCAGAAATTATTATACATATTCCTAAGAAAATAAAAAATATCCTTGTACACATTACTTTATCTTTAAATGTTTCAGATAAGTTTACTAATGATGAAATCGACGTTTTAAAAGAGCTACCTAATAAAAAATTTATCTTAGAAAAATCCGAAATACAAAGTATATATTTTAGTTTAGTAGATATCCTTTTTGCTTGGGCCTATGATAAAAGATCAACCGAAGGTGAATCAACTTGTGAATCCTCATGGACGATTAATAAACTTTCTTCAACCTTTTCCTGGTTACAAGTAAGATTTGGTTTTATTTTTTAAGTGTTTACTTTATTATTTCAGTGATTTTATTTGGAAGAGAGAGAGAACAGGGGTGGAATTGACTTCTCTCAAGCCTTTCAAAGTTTTTTTTATTTACTATAAAATTTTCTGATGATTGAATTTGCCCGTACTAGATAATATCAGAGAGAAGTACAACTACAGGCAAAGAAATTAATTTGTATGCAATGTATCTGAGAAGAGAAGAGAGAAGAAAATTTATTCAAATTCAATGAATAGAAAAAATGAAGAAATTAGATGGAGTTTCAGGCATGAAAATTTTTGAAAATAAAGTTTTCACTCTTTTATGAAAAATATTTACTCAAAACCAGGGATGGCACTAGTGTTTTTGGCGTCTTTCAAGCGAATTTCAAGCCCTTTTGTAAAGGAATCGTAATAATTTTAATTTTATCATCGCTTTTATACTTCTTTCTCCATCTAAGATTCTGGATAGAGGATGTATATTTTGAATTAATTATATAGATTCAAATTTCATAGTGTTTTCGGATATACAAAATAGGAATTTAAGGTTATATATACATACTAAAAGAAATTATTAACTAAATGAAAAAAAAAAAAACAATTTTCTTATTTAAAATGTTACTGGTAGGTTATATGGGTAGAATAAGTTTGATACCCATAATTATTTATATTAAATCAAAATCATTTCAAATGATATAATTATAAACAATTGCGTATAAATCAAATAAAAAAATTACTAATGTTATTTATCTGTGACGCCCTAAATCACTTGGCCTTAGCCAAAACAATTTTTGTTTCAATTTCTCTCAAGATCCATAAATGTAAATTTCAAATATATTCTCAATCACAGACTCTCTTTCTCTTTCTTAGACAAAGAAAGAAAATTATTTTTATTTATTGTATTTAAATACTGTTTTTTAATCTCATAAATCATCATGGCTGGACCCGATAGAGCCGTTGCGTTGGAAGCGTTCTAAGGTGATAGACATATTTTTCCAGAGCAATCCGATTAAATCTGATGCTTTACATGTCACCGGCACCCCAGTTTAAGAAACATTGCTCTCCAAAAAAGTTTACATATTAATTTTCTTAAATTTTTTAAATAAAATATTAATTAATAATTTTCTTTGAGAAGGAAAGTAGAATTGGCAGCTATAATAGCGTACACCGGTATTAAAATTCCCAGAGATAAGACATTTCAACCATCCTCAGTTATACGGAATCATACATATATGTTTTTACAAAAATTAACATGTGATTAAACTCCGTTTGTCAATAATAAAATAAAGAACATTTAACAAATATTTGCGTGATAGTGCTCAATGCTGAGAGAAACGTAAAAATACACAATGTTTATAATTCATAACTAGCCAGGGGTGTATCCTTAAATAATGGAGGGTGGGTAATATATATATATATATATATATAAGGGTAGTCCTAGCGAATTTTTTTCGTTTTTTTTTTCATTTTCGATTGTCGTGAAATTTCAAAGTTAACTTTTGATGTAAACTAAAAATTTAGCGGGTAGGTATGTTGGATAAAAAAATCGCAAACTAAGGATCACCCTAATATTTATATTTGTTGATATATAAGACATTTATTAATGCTAATTTGCTAATTTGAATCCGAACCTAACATCACAGTCATATCTCCAGGCTACAATTTATAATTTCTTTGATATTTTTTTCAGAACTTTTATTCTCTTCAAGAGGTTACAAAATCATGTATGCGACGAAGTTTATGCTATCCATTATACCGACACTACGAAATTGCATCTGAAGTTTTAAATGATGTCTCCAAAATTTTATCATTGGGAAAAACAGCAGTTATCAAATGCTTGGTGGATATTTATCACATGTTTAACAATAGCGAACCTCGATATATTTTTAATGAAATTTTTTTAAAAGATATGATTGTATGGACGCAACGGGCTTCAACAAAACATCTAACAAAATTGAGCAAAGCTTTAATTGAAGTAAGCATTTTCATCTAAAAACAAATAATATCACCTTAAAAGTCTCTTCTGGGTTTTCATATTACTATTATTATACATTGCCAGGGCCATTGAGGGGGGGGGGACTAAGATGGAGTTGATGTAGGTAGTACCCTGTAAAATTTGATCAAAATCGGCGAAGAATCATCTGTAGTCTTTCCTTGTTAGAAAAAATTATTCAAATATTTTTTTTTCCTTGTTTTATAGAATATTCCTGAGAAAAAAGATCTTGATTTAAATTTAGAAAAGATAGAAAAAACAGCTTATCACATAGTTGCAGAAAATAAAATTGATAAAGATATTATTAATAAAATGGACAATATGAAACTTGAAGAATCTTCCTCATCAAGTTCAAGGTGTGTTTTTAAAATAATAATTACACTATATTTATTTTATATGTATGAATATAATT
>JAAAKE020062662.1:6612-25494 GCA_010014785.2 Anisolabis maritima
TTTTTTTGAAGTCGTAGTCTTAACTATTCCCAGATTATCTGATTGAATTTTATTTATATATCTCCTGCCCATAATCAATTATCATTATTTTAAACAGACAATTACGATGTAACCCGGAACTTTTACTTTCCCGCTCTATTATATATAATAGTAAGGAGAAAGTATTAGGATCATGAAAATTTTTTTACGTTTCAAGTCAAAAGAACCACAAAAATGCAAAAAGTTCTTAATATACGCATGAATATGTTTTAACTCTGGAGCCACTCATCGGAAAAGAATGAAACTCTACAAATTTGTAGTCCTAGGAGAACTTAAGAAGCTCTTAAAATTTGGAGTGAATCGATCGATGATCGTACATGGGACCCTAAAAGGCTCCCAAACTTTTTTAAGAACCAGATTTTCTCAGTATCCCCTAAACCAAGTCTTTTTATTAATTATGTCGTTATCAAATTTCATAACAATTCGTGTATGTAAGGGGGATTTATTCTTAAAAAATTGTGTACACACACATTATCACATGAGAAACTGAAATTTTATTTTATCTTTTTGACTTCCTTCTTTTTTTTTTAAATATAATTAATAAAAAGATATTTATATAACCTCAACATTGCATAAAAAATAACCTAAAAAATAGCAATAAAAATACAATTAGCATGCATACTGGTTAAGGAATAAGAGTGTGATTCAAGAGATTCAACTGTTCCTTTTTTTCCAAATCTTTTTCAGCATATGAGGCCATTTAGACTGTTAGTCATGTGTAAGAGGAGCGGTAAAATGTTGCAACTTCGTTGCCTATTTTTTATTAATAGTAATATAATGTACCTATTTTTATTTTTGTTTCATTTATTAGTTTTTTTTTATATCTTTGCCTCCTTTTGGAGGCTTGCACCAATGATTAAGAATAGGTTTTTTGGAGCTGAGGGTTTCTGACATTTCCAAAAAGGGGGGAGGGGGAGAGGTTTCATTCTGTAACAAAGCAATCATTTCTTCTCTTAAAATTATTTTCTTTTATCTAATTTATAAATAAATAAAAAAAAATTTATTATTTCAATTTTATTTTATTCCACCACATTTTTTACTTGTCTCCCTTTGACAGCTCGCTGAATTCCCTTTCACTTTCAAACAGAAAAACTACCATTTTTTTCTTCTTAAAACAATTTGCATAAATTAAGAAAAAAAAAATATATCTATTAAAATTACATGGCGCTAGCGTTTTTTAGACTTAATCAAACCGTTCATATTGTTTACTTTTTTGTTTACCAATATTTTGGTCCTCTTACATCATCGATTGTATAATTGCTGACCACATCAGGTGTGATGTGAACTTGAACCTGAGGTGTTGATGAAGAGGGTTGCATTGTTGAGGCATCGATCCCATTGGTCGCTTACGGTGGGGGAGTAGTTATCGTATTAGTAGTACTAGTTGTAGGAGGAGTAGGAGGGGTGAATGAATCGGGAACCCGGAACCTTGACTGCGGGAGGGGCGGGATGCTCCCCCCCACCAGGAAGGGCGTCTGGCGCCTCCCCCTCCGACGGCGGCGCCCCCGCGGTGAAAGTCCTGGTGAGGCGAGCGCTCGGCGCGTCGCCGTTCAGTCGGTGCCCTACTTTGCCGGTCGTCAGTCGTCGGTCGGGACCCGTTTAGCGTCCCGACCTGCCCTGAGTGCTTGTGATAGTGCTTTGTGCCCGAAGGCAGTGCCTACTATACATACGGTGCGTCCACTAGAGAATGACGCATGGAGCAAGGTCTGTACTAAGCTACAACCATCATCCTAGCCACCTGTTGCTTGCTTGCATGCCACCACGTGCTCTCTCTTTCTCTCTCGCGCAAAGTGATTCATGCGACCCCGGGAATCCCCAGCATCTTACTAAACTAGGATCTCCCTGGTATTTCTCATGTCATTCATAATAAAAATGTGGACATTTTTCTCTAAATAGAAAACGAAAGCGAAATTTAAAAAAAAAATCATCTTTTACTTTCACTTGATTTCAATATTCTTTTGGCGAAATTATTATTATAAGAGAATAAATAAATTTATCTTTTCTTTTTCATTCTTTATAGCTTATTTCCTCAATCGCAAAATTTAATATCTAAGACAAAATTTTTTTAATATGCGAAAAAAACACCTTATATTGCATTATAATGAATTCCTTCATTTTTTTTTAATACCGGTAATTATTTCTGACTTATTAATAATTTTCATTTCTGCTCAATATAATGACAGTTTAAAATATCTCAAAATAAAAAACAAGTTTGTTACATATTTAATCGTTAACTCAAGTTTTTATTATTCACTCTGAAATTTTGCATACCAAAGAAGGCAAACCCGGACGAAGAATATTTCGCGCCCTGAGCAAATTCTTTTTGTACGCCCTAGCTTTCCACTATATGTTTTTTTATTTTTTTTTTAATGGTAATCTTTTTAACGCCCAAAGAGGCTGTTCTTGATAACCTTGGTCCAGCCCTTTAAAGATGAATTTAAAATTTACAGATGCCAAAATGGTAAAGGCTCTGAAAACAAACAATCGGGAAATTCGTACTTTTATTATAAAAGTATTTTGATATTTTATTGAATAAATAATAAAAAAGGAAAGAATTTTCAAATATTAATAAAATTTCTGACCTTCCTGATTCGAAAAAGAAAAAAAAATATAAAATCAAACAAATATTGTAAAATTCTATTTAGTGATGCCAAAAGTCATTATAGAATAATATTATTAGAAAGATTGATATTAAAATTTAAAGAAATTCAAAAAATGGAGTTAACCACTCTGGCGTCTAATCGGCTCATATTTCACTTCCGAATTTTAAATCTTTTACCAGAATTTAACTTTTTAATTATTAATTATTTTCCATTACAATATATTTTCCTTCTATTTTTAGTCGTTCATTATATTATTTATTTATTTAAAAAAATTCATTCATAATTTTTTTTTTCTTTTATTATTTCATTCATCTTCCTAATTTATTTGAATAATTTTTTTAAATTTTAGATAAACGATACTAATGCTTTTCACCTTATAAATAATCACTATAAATATTTATTTAATTATATAATACACTTCCTTAAAATTTCTTTAAATAATAATAACGAATTTTTTATTTAAAGGAGAATCATTTATTTCATGCTTATTTATTTATGTCTATTTATATCTTTTTAATACTTTTTACTTTCTCTTACCTCTATTTTTATTTTTGTTATCTATAATTTTAGTTTATCTATTATTTAATGAACATCCTTTATTTTGTCTATCTTGTTGATAATTCAAAATATAAATTATATTTAATATTATAATATATTTGTTTAAGCACAAAGTGAATTAATATTTTTTTCGTCGCGCTCTTTAGGCTCTTCGTATTGAATGAAATTCTTATATTTCTTTAAATAATTTCATTTCCCTTAACTATTAATAATTGTTTAGAAAAAAAATAGATGTCAAAATTAGCAGGTTGTCATATGGCCCCAAACTAGTGTTAAGTCACCTATAAAAGAGGGCATTGGCTGAAAAATAATTAGTCTGAGTTTTTTGCACAGCAACAAATTTTATTATTTTTCAACCCCTTGAAAGGGGAAAAATTTAATGAGGTGTAGATGTTTATAAATACTGTCTTTTTATAATAGAAAAACAGTCTCTCTTAAAGGAGCATAAGCTTAAGCTCAAGAATTTTATTTTAGGTAAATTTGATGATATAAAAAATGTTTGCCTTTCATTAGATAAGAAGGAAATGAAAATTTATGAATGGATGGATTTTCGAATAATGTAATGCCAATTCACTTAGAAATTTATTTTGTTTCTTTAGGTCAAATTAATATTTAGTCATCTTTTTTTAATCATAATAGCTGCACAGCCCTCTTCAGCCCACGTAGGGGCGTTTCTTTGCATTCGAAAATGTTCCACTTTTTTTTTTTATATTCATCATTCCTGTCTATTATTTTTTCTATTTTTAAAAATCAATATTACAAATTAAATTCGGACATACTGGCAACCTAGTCTTTTAAATATAATTTTGATATAGCTAATAATCGTTTACACTTTGCAAAACTCTGAATCATTTTTAATTTCTCCGTAGGTCAATATATGAATGACTTGTAGAATAGGAATTGCGCATGTTATTAAGGGTACTAGTAGCTATGAACTTACCTACTCCTATATCTAATTTTTTTCATCAAATTGCGCAAATACTGTCTCTTCTACAAATTCGATTCTTGGAAAATACTTTGTCTATTTACAGACGATATCGCCTTTGTGTAAATAAATAAAATTCTAAGATAAGAAATAAAAAAATAAAAATAACCCATTTTTGTTTAAAATTTTCATTCAAAAATTTTTTTAATTTATATTTTTATTTGCATGAGTGTTTCTGCTCATTAATATATAAATATTACACATAAGAATTTTATAAACATTTATTTTTTGAAAGCTTATTTCAATATCCCATTTAGCTTTAAATAATATTCGTGATAAAAATATTATTTCAACTTTTTACTCTTATTGAGCCCTTTCCATTCCTTCTAAATATCCAAATCGAACATAGTTATTATGAGTATCATGATGGAAGAGTAGCTAGTGTTTGGTAGGCACGGGGCTTTTTGACTTTGACTTCCATTTTTCTCTTATAAATTATTTATTTATTTATTTTTGAAAGGCTCTCTCCTTCAGCCTTTATCATTGTATATTATTAAAAATTACATGCATGATGAAAGAAAATGGATGTAAAATCAGATCAGTGGTAGTTATTTATAATCTTAGTAGTGGAGACACTTTTTTCTTGAAAATAACAAATATCTTTATATATATATATATTTGGATTAAATTGAACCAACATATATAGGTTATATATCTAGCGATATATAACCAAAATAAAAATTTTGAAGAATAAAAATCCTAAATTTAATATAGAACAAGCGAATGTTCCGTGCGCGGGCTTTTCAACTTGAGACATTTTTTTACTTCAAGACTCAACAACACACAAGTCACTATTAATCGAATAAATTTATTATTTTTGCTTAGTTAACACATATTTTTGTGAATTAATTAAACATTATTTATTTTTTTTTATTTTATTTTTTTAGCGAATTAACTGGGCTGACTTTTTGTTTTCCTTGATAGGAGAATGACAGCAAACACCCGTTTTTTTTATTAACAATAAAATTTATTGACATTTCTTATTATATTGCACAAATCGAGCAAAAAAGTAGATATAAATGACAAGCCCATCACATGACTTTCCCTTAACCCAATTTATTATAGTTGAAATGAAAATATTATTTATATTGCCTCTCACACTGTTTAATATTTATGCTTGCAATTACTTTCGGCATTAAAGGCCATATAAACAAACAATTCATTTTAACCGTTATTTTTCCATTTATTATACGTATATAGTACCTGGGACACCAGTCCTTTTTTCCTTGGCATCTGAGGCCATATAGACTTGAAACAATTCACGATATGTTTATTACAATACTTGTAATCCAGGCATATTTATTTATACCAATTGATCCAATTGATATAAATACGGAGTCCAAATGGCCTCCGATGCCGAAAGACTTAAAAAAATAATATTTTTTAGACTTTTTCATATTACTCTTTAGGCGGAGTTCTACAATTTTTTTTCTAATCAAACACTTAATAGAAACAAAATATTACAATTTTTTAAATCGTTTATTACAATTATTAAATAAGTTTTCCAAAAATAGAGAACTTGGCAAATCAAATTCTTGTTCTCGAAAATGGTATAAAGTCATTAAAATAGCTCATTTCAAGATAAAAAAAAAAATATATTTACAAATATACTTGTATAAATATTAAACATACATTTTTTGATCCTATAATATCAGTTGTTATACTTTAGTGGCTTCTATTTTATTTTTAAAGGAGTGTTCAATCCAGTCGACGTTTCGGCCCAGGGTTGCTACTACTACTTTTTAGAATAAGTTATATTTAGAAATTAAAATTTTTTAATATGGAAATTACAATAAAATAATGATATATATATATATAATAGAAATTATAAAGTTTAATAAAGTTGGTGGCCAAGAGAGGAAGGTCCACTAATGAGACATCTCACTGTTTCTGCATTGATGTCCCTCGAATGGTTCGATAAAAGTGTCCTTTTAATATAATTATTAATTATTATTTATTTTTATTTGTAAGAGCTTTGCTCGGTATATTCTGTTTCCAAAGCCATTTGTACCTTTTGTTTTGAAAAACACCCACATGCAATGTTATGATTTGCACACCTGTGGGTATTTATTGACACACCTGTTGATCAATTACTTTAATTAAGAAAAGACGTATTAAAATGAGTTTTCCCCTAGATGAAACCTCAACAGATCGATTTACCAGCCCAATGGGTAGGAGGAGGGAAGAAAACGCCTGTTCCCTGGACTATGAAACAAGAGTCATGTCACTACTCTAGGGAACAGGAGCAACAAAAACCTATAAATTATTGAATTATAGTATTACGATAAGTCGTGTTCTCACGTTTTCGGAAAGATGGTAATATTTGTTTTATTCTATTGTAGTGGTTAAATATATTTACAATGTCAACAATTAATCAGACGAACTGAATTTTTAACTAAACAAAAATCACATAATTAAATTATTTAAAATTATATAAAATTAAAATTTAATACGTTTAATGTTATAATGATAGTGAAATTAGATGTCGTAATATAAAAATTTATTATATTCGCTTCAAAAAATATAAATTATAATTTTTTTTTAAATTTTTAGTGGTTTTATATTTGTGTTGATTAATATAACTAAAATAGTCTTCACAAGACCACTCGGGTCTGGATGCACTTGGCAAGTTGTTTGCGAAAAATTATCGAATTGAAATTTCCATCAAATAAAATTTATTCAACTGCTTACTTTACTTACAATAGGTTTTAACATTTTTGGTTGAATTTCAAAGCTTAAATGAAGATATCTAGTTATTGTTTCATAAAAATAAACAAGGCCTAGTGGAAGTTTTTAAGTGGACAGAAGATAAGACGTTTTTTTTTTTTTTTTTACTTGTTAATGATTCACTTAACAAATATGAATACATAATGGGTTTCAACAAATATAAAAACTAAGAAATTAACATTTTAATAACTCTGATAACAATTTGATTCTGATTTAATTCTTTCATTTTGAGTATTTTTATAATACACCTATTGCAATTTTAATTTTTCCCCGGTAATAATTAAATTGATATAGAGCAAACACAAATGCCCATTTAAAAGGATGAATCAATCTCTTGTTTGATTATCAAAATAGAAAGAGTATCGTTAATATTAAAAGGAAAATTCTGGTTAGGTTTCCCTTTTTAAAGGTTTTTCAGTATTTTTTTTTTCTGATATCTTTTTATTATTCGGCTAGTGAAGAAATGGAAACTAATTTAAAAATTTCGAGCAAGAAAAAAAAGTAGAAAATGAAATAATTTTTAGAAACTAATATTGATATTTCGGGCGAATAAAGTACTCAAAAATGATACATTCACTTTTTGAGTTTTCTTAATTGCAATGCCAAATCGTTGCTTAGTTTTTTTAATATTTAAAATAAATTCAATGATATCATTAAGAAATTCTTCAATATTTGTTGGATATAGTTTTTGATTTTCTCCATGTCCTCAGGTCACAATTTCTTCAAATTTAAGTTTAAATTTGATAAATTAGTATATATTATTATATAAAAAAAAAATATTTTATTGAGTAAATTTCATTCATTTATAATAAAAGTCCAAATGTTTCCATCATTGCATTAAATTATACTAATACTATTTGTTTTCTGGACTTATTATCTTTGACTCCTGACAACTCCAATGAATGATATATAATAGCTTCGGAGGCTGAAAAATTTGAATAATCTCTTATTTTATTTTCAAAGTAACATTTCATCTTAGAAAAGTGTTATTTCATTCTTGTTAATAAAAAAAATTTATTTCGCTACTCGCTGCGCAAACAGCAGACTTTATGTAAATAAACAGAAAGGTTTGTGAGACAACATACTACTACTCTAATAGCATTCATTGGGCTTGCATTATGCAATACCTTTTATTTTTTATTTATTATTGATAAAATTCTCTCTCAATCTTTTAAATATTATTAATATATATTATTGACATATATTAACAATGTCATCCATCTTCTAAATTTTTTTAGTCTTTTCAACATCTTATCATATAGACTTTTAAACAATCACAATTATATTATTTACGATACTTGTTTTCCAGGCATATTTATTTATACCACTTGGTATTCAATTGATTTAAATAAATTTTCATCGGACTGTCTGGGATCCGAACCCACGCTCCTTGACTTTTAAGGGTATGGATATTGTGAATGCCAATCTTTAACCTCTAGACCACAGGGGGGGGGAAGGTTTTATTCATTAATTGTACAAATAGGGACGTATTTAGGTCATTTCATGGGAGTGGTCCTGTTCCCCCCTCCGGGATAGTCAAGTTTACACTATTTATGGGGATTACATGTGAAAAAATGACTTCCTAAGATTTTAGATTCCCCCGCCTTGAAAAAAAAGATACCAAATTATTTTTTGTTGGCACTGATTTTATCTTATAAAAAACTGGTTAATAATAAACATGAAAAAAACGTCAAGAACTCCATCAGATTTGCTTTTAAAGGTTTTAATGCTTCTTACCCTTAAAGCAGATTAAATCTTTTAATTGATTAAGAGCCAAGGATTCGTTTACAGCCCTATGTGATGAAGTTTATTATAATTACGTATGTACCAGTATGTACATATGTTTATAAATATTGGCTACCAATTAATTTAAATAAAAATGGCCTTAAATAGCGATAAGGACTTAAAAAAAAAACGATTTAATTATTAACCAATCATATTTATTATTTATTTACCTTAATGTCCATTAATTTTAAATTTAAACAATTCAAAATATTGTATATTTTTGATCCTTAGTTAGGCGTGGTGTCCGCCACTTCTATTAACAAATACAAAACTATCTATTACTATTTCAAGATGATAAAATGGAAAATGAAGGCCACTCAGAATCTTTCCTATTCTTTTGTATTCAGAGCTCACACTTGACTATTACTTGACATAATGTGATTTATTTTCAAAAATAATAAAAAAAAAACAAAAAAGGAGAGAAAAACTGAGTGTGTGTAAAGTTGTGTACTTTTTTCTTCTTGTCTTGTGCGCAGTGAATGAGTGCTAAGGCCACGCGAAGGCTGCTGCGACACACACATTCAAATACAAACATAATTCCTCTTAGAAAGAGAGAGAGAGAGAGAGAGAGACGTTCAGTTTACTAAAACTATTTCCGGGATGCTCCAGAGCTAGTTCCCTCCACTTTTCTTCTCTGACGTAAACATCTTAACTAATTAATAAAAATAAAAGTGAAAGCTCATTTCACTCGATTATGATCCAATTAAAAATATCCATTAAAAGATTCATTTTCTATTTAATATTCGAATAAATTTTTAATTTGTAAATTTAATTGGGTTTTTGAGATGTAAGTCGGAAGAAATGACATTTATTTTTATTTGACATTAAAAATTCAAAAAATTCTTAAACAAATTTGAAAATATTGTTCATTCAGAAATTGGAAGACACTGCCAAATCAGACTCAGAGTAAAACATAAAGATGTTATTAGATTCATTGTCCCTATCTTACCAAATTCATTCCCCTTTGATTGCTGGAAAGTAGGCAACCAAAATGACCAACTCTCAATTGCTATTTGCTCCTCTAGAGCTGACCACCCTGGCTCATTTCTTAATTTCTAGGAGTATTTAGCAACTCCGTGGTTCACTCTGGAGCAATTAAACGAAATTGTGTTGGTCGTTTCTGTTGCTTCAACAACCAGCTAATAGTTAAGGCAACAAGTATGATTCCGTAAATTTTTTAGTCTCATAATAAATATCGCAGAATAGAAAAATTCCTTTTTAAATATTTTTCTCATTAAAGATAATAATATATGATTTAAGAAAATGATTATTATAATTTATTATCTTTTTATTTATTAAACTAGATCAATTAACCAAGAGAGGAAAAAAAAATAATAAAAATGCTCATTTTAATATTAAACAAAGAAAGAGAAAGAAATACATGCATATATAATCTTACAGTTATTTATTTATATCATTAAGTGATATTACAAAACATACACTAGTGAAAAATAAAAATAAAAACAAAAAAAAGTCCAAGTCACGATTTAACTGGACAAAATTTTTGATTTTTATCTTTACTCCACCTGTTGAGCCAATTCGCCTCACCTTCTATCTAATCAATCAATCTATCAATCTTCAATCGATTATTATTCTCCATCCACCTATTCAATTTTATAAGAAATAGACACACATAGAGAGAGAATTTATTTTACTCTTCCTCTTAATAATGAGTCACAAACATATTTATTCTTTAAGATATTGTTTCTCATCCTGAACGATGCCCCCTTCAAAGTATCACAAAGAAAAGCGATATGTACATTATATCTTTTTAAATTTTTTGTAATAAAGTGGTCGCTTCATTTCAAAATATCCGTATACGCCTAAAATAGTATTATAGGATAGTTTCAAAATATTTTAATATTTCCAGAGCTTCAAATATATCCTCATCATCGGCTAGTTTATTTATATTACTCGGGCAGGACTTAGATATTTTTATTTACCCATAAAATTTTTATTTAATATTCTGAATCTAATTTCAATTTCTGATTTCTAGTTTCAATTTTTATTTTCTCGCACGATTATATTAATAATATATAAGAATTACGATCATAAAAAATTTTTTAAAATTTTTAAGTAAAAAGGATCCCAAAAATGCAAAAAATCTTAATATGCATATGTGTATGTGTGTAGCTTTTATTTTGGCTTATATCTCTGAAACCACTTATTTGGAAAAGGTTGAAAACTATAAATAGTGAAACCCTAAGAAGCTATTAAAATTTGGAGTGAATCGGTGGCACGGTTCGTTAAAAAAGCCTCTAAACTTTTATTAATAACTGCGATTTTCTCAGCATCCTCTCCACCAAATCTTGTGAACTCACTGATAATAATTAAGACATTTGTCTCCCTCTCTAAACCAAATTTTATTACAATGCGTTTGAGAATTTATTTAAAAAAAAAAAAAAAAGTTTAATAATTAATAAACAACATTATAGAGATAAAACTGAAATTTTATTTAATATCTTTGACTTTTTTAAAATTTAATTAATGAATTTTTCAAATAATATAATCAACCTGTTATGACTTGCATACTCGATAGGATTGTAGAGCAGCCGTAGAGTTAACGACGACCCAAAATATGGGATTGCAACTTCGTTGTCCATTTTCTACTTAATCTATTTTTAATTCTCTAAGACCATGAAGTATTTTAAGTGTTTTTGAACATGTAAGATTATTTAGACTCCGTCCATATTTATTTAAATTAATTGCTAGCCATTGAAATTTAAATAAATTTTATCGCTCAGAACAGGAAGCGAATTTCTGACGCTAAAAGGAATTGAGGCAATTCAATGGTTAACAGTTATAATAAACTTCTTAAAGTCGTCAGTCCATCTTTTGGCAGACGACCAATTGGTTACCATTATTGCGAACACCTTTTGTTATCATACTGAATAGAGGAACGTAAAAAAGTCGAAATTAAAAAATAAAAAAATGTCAAAATAAAGTAGAGATTAAAATTTCCAGACCTTGTACTGTTATAATAATAATTGATTATGGAATTTTAACTTTTTAATATCTTAATACCAATCCCCATATATGGCCTAATTATAAATAAAATATTTAAGTGAATATATTAATATTTAGGATTTTTTCTAAATATTTCAAATGTTTTTATTTGAATTAAAAAAGTATTTTATTAAAAGAAAAAAAAAAAATGAAAATACGAACTTTAATTAATTAAAAGGTCTTTGGCCCCACTCACCTAATCCGGTTTCCAATTTCGTCATCATCGTCATCACCGTGGTTTTTATCATTCGTTGACAATTTTATATTGGTCCGAGTTTCCGATTAGAAACCTATTCATTATCCGATCCCAATCAAAATGTCAGCTCATTATCCGAGGTGCCTGCGCTTAAATTAATTTACTACCTGCTAAGAACGAGCACATTCAATTTTTAATAAATCTTAAACGTCAACAAGCAAGCAAATAAATTCCAATCTGAAAAATAATGACATTTATCAATCAAAATATTTTGAACTCAACATCTAACGAAAAAGACCCCCCCTTGGAACTTGGACGTCTTTAACCAATAACAGATGAATTAAATGAAATTTTTCAAATAAAATTAATTGGTATAATTTATTAGATTTTTTCACGCGGAAGATTACATCTATTTGTTTATAATCATCAGGGGATGCACGATGGATCGGCCTGCTCTTATATTACGAATTCTAAATGGAATAATCATTCTTTTAAAGTTTTGTAATTGTTCCCATTTTTCTCTATTTAAATATATATTAAGAGACTTTCAGAAAAAATAAATAAAATATAAATATACAATATATATTTTTTTATTTATTTTGACAATGTAGTTATCTGTATATCAATTAGGACGTTTTAATTGTAAATGGAGAATTTTTAACAGCGCTCATCAAACATTGGTGAAGATATGCAGTTGCTATCGAAACCCTGACAATAGGTCTGTACCCTTAAAATGTAAATAAATATAATTTTTTTGATAAATTATATTATTGTACTGAAGAGAAGCCGACGCTTCCCTCCAAAATAAATATAATAAATATAAAAAATTCATTTTTCCCGTTTAGCCATTGGGGTATAAAAAAAATATAATATATCATTTTATAGAAAAATAATTATTTGACGCGTAGATTATCATAGATTGCATAAATTCGGTCATTTCTGTTTACCGAAAAGTTGGAATGACCAACTCTTTTTTTTCGATTATTGCTTCTGAGCACCTCTAGAGGGGACTATTAATCTCCCCAGAAATTAACAAATGCGTCCCCTTTACAAAATCTCTAAAGCAATTAATCAAAAAAAAAAGTGAGTTGGTCATTTGGGTTTCCTACTTTCCGACAAAGAAAAATCACAAATTAATACACCACATGGCATAAAAGGTCATCTAATAAATAATTGTTTCATGAATTTTAAACAAAATCGTTAGAGTGAATTTTTTGAAAATCGAAAAAACTAAAATAGTTCATCGGTAAGGTACTAGTGCCCGTTGATCGATTTTATTCAAAAGCTTCGAGGTAATCTATTTTAAATATAAAATTTCTGCCTCGAACGTTTTTTCATTTTTGAGAAATCTTGTCCACACTCACTCAGAGAGACATACAGGCATACAGAGACCGACCAGACTCATTTTTTAGATTCAGGGGATCTCTAAACGTGTATTTCCGTTGAAATCTCGAACCATTTTTTTATCTCACTATATATTTTAGATATCGGTAAGAAAAAGTAAAATCATTTTTAAGTCTATTCATTTTATATAAAATTATCCATAATTTATACCACTAGAAAAATGATTTAAAGACTTTTAACAACTTTTATATTTCACGTATTAAAAGGAAATGTAAAAAAAAATAATTTATTAAAATTAAAATTGAAAACATTTCTCAGAACAGAGATGAGGAATTTTAATGAGATGAAGAAGAGAAAAAATAAAAAAGTTCATTTTAATATTAAAATATTTAGAGGAAATCCAAAATGAATTACTTACATTTTTGTATGATGTTAATCAATAAATGTATGTACTTTTTATTTAACGCCCCATATATAATCTTTGTGAAATCTCTTCTAGTACTTCTTTTCTCCCCTAATATTTATTTTCCCGCCCGTTTCCACCCTACGCACATGAGTCAGATGAGTCCCCTCGGCTGCTGTCTGCCAATCAGGCTGTACCATTCTCGGTCACGTGATGGCGGACCCTCCGTGAAGGCCGATTGGCTGACACCCGGAAGAGGGTCTCGTCTCCCAACCCTTTCGAAATCGATAGCATCGTGTGGGCAAATTTTCGAGTTCTGCTCGAGCCAGTGTTGTAAATTGTGGTCCAGGTTAACGAGGTCAGGATTGAGGGGGGATAATGGATCGATTCAGGTAAGCTCGAAAAAAAAACTTTATTTGTTTAAAAAACAAAAGCTTTTTCACGTATTTAATTCTCTGTTGAAAATTGGAATTTGAACCAGTAATTTTTTTTTATTTTTATTTTTTCCTTTTGAAAACAAATACACTATAGGGCTAGAAACTATTTCTAGTTAAATTCTTACTACAATCCTATTAAAGTCTTTAAAGTTGCACTAACCCTCAGGTTCTTTTATTTCTACAATAACATTTACCTCTTCGATTTGTATCATTGACTTTCTTCTCTGCATGAAATTGTCTTTTGTTAGATGTTTTTTTTTATTACTTCTACGTTTCTTTAAATTTTATTAAACCTTTTTGTTGGAGATCGCTACTGAGCCGAAGTACAAACTTAAGAGACAAGTATCCATGGCTTACAAATATGTTGGTTTTGTATTTTTGAAGATATTCTCATTAAGGTGGAACAAAAATTTAATTTTCTTTTTTGATTGGATCTGAAAATATATGAATATTAATCACATCGTTAGAGTGATTTGGAGAAAATCGAAGAAAAGAAAAAGTACATCATTAAAGAACTAGTACTCTTTGGCCGATTTTATTCAAAACCTTGCGGTCGCATCTGACATGGACAACTAACTTTAATACCAAGAGATATTTTGTTCCCACGTGTGCAATCTCAACATCAATTTTTTTTTACAATTGCACTACACTCCTTTATACTATATAACGGCCAAAGAGTACTCGTTCTTTAATGAGGAATTTTTTTTTTCAATTTTCTCCAAATTACTCTACCGATTTTGATTAACATTCATATATTTTTACATTCAATTAAGAAAGAAAGTTGACCCACACTAAATAGCATATTAATTGAATACTAATATAACCGCATTCGTAATTAATATTATGCCGAACTAAGTAAAATTTTAAAAATTCTTTTGTAACTAACTTCATTCATCGCCTGAATATTAGCTTTTTAATATAAGTAATTATATTTTTCAGAATATAAAAATCAACATATTTACAAGCCCGAGAAGTTTAACTAGCAAAATAAGTTTGTATTACGATCTGATAGCCATAATATATACATGTATTATAGATAAGAGTAAAACGGTAAAAAAAAAAAAAGTAAAAATAATAAGTTTTATGCATAGACCATGGTGTATAAAAAATATTTATTAAATCCTAATTATTCTAATTCCAAAAATTTAAAAATCTTACTTTTGTTTATATAACCAAACCATAAAGGAATTTTTTTTGTTTTAAGTTGCCATTTAGTAATTAACGTAATTTATTTAGTAAATAATAAAATTCTTCTTGATTGAATTGGTAAATGGAAAGGAGCGTTAGCTCGACGTGTCTCTTGTAATTACTACGCCTTTCAAAACACTAGGAGTGTTTTAATACTATACTATTTACATACTGATTACTTTACCCATATTTGAAATATATAATGGAAAATTATTGCAACCGCTGTACATATAATAAATTAGAAAATCTTTAAGATGTATTAATCAGTGTGAGGCCCTCATTTTAGGATTTTAAGAATTCCATAAAAAAGAGGACAACTCGTTGCCATGGTATAAATATTTTTACTTCCTATGTATTTATATGCTCAAAAAATAAATAAATAAAATTCCTGTTTGATAATATTAATGGTAATTAATTGCCAATTTAATTAATTTAATCTTTTTATTAATATTGATTATTGATTAATATGCATATATGAATACTCTCTAAAAATGAAAAGCTAATATAAAATTATATCTAGGACGTCGAATGCCTGGCGTTACATCACATAACACACTTTTCTTTACCTCAGATAAGAGAAAGTTGTGCGGTTGTCACACCAGATTTTAAAAAATAGTTTAAATATAAAAAAATCCATTTAATCCCTTTTTTTAAAAACATTCTAGTCCTAAAAGAAAAAATATTTCGCCCCTCCGTCTTTAATATAATAATAATTGTTACAGTACATATTACCTTTTCATATTATTTTGAAAAGAAAATTCTTAAGAGAAAAAATTCAAAAAAATGATGAGATTTCCAGATTACAATTAAATACTATTTTTTCAAGTTCTGAAACTTGATAAATCTTCATATGGCTGCATTGCTATATAAAAAGGTCAAGTTACTACCATATACTTTTCCTTAGAGAAAATTTTTTTCTTAATTTTTACAATACTACATAATCATCCATTTATTAAGCAATATTGCTGATTTATTATAAATAATTAAAAATAATTGTTATATATACTATTAAATGAAGGTTGAAAAGAGAGAGAGAGAGAGAGACAAAGACAATAATACTTTAAAAGGATGTAATCTGTTGAATTCTTTCGTCATCTTCCTGAGGTCATTCAATTCGCCTTGAAAAATTAAATTCCCTATCTTCTTCTTCTCATTTGAATAAGTTTCTATAGACGATATTATTTTAATATTTTATGATATAATTTAAATAATTACAAAATAACAAAAACTTTGTTTACACTCTGCCTAAATGAAAATAAATTATAATCCACATAATTTCTTCTATGAAAATATTTGATGAATATCATATTTCTGTTGTCGTCAAATCTTCTGCTAGGTTTCCTCTTCAGATCCAAGCTTCAACTTCTAACCCTAAACAAGGCTCAAATTCGTTCGGGTTTTGAGTAGGTGTCACTTGAAGACGAGTCTTTTAGTGCTTCAAAGAACAAATATCACTTTTTTTTAAGATATTATCATGGTCGGCTGGCCGAATTAAACCCATCATTCTTCCAAAAGCTACGTTTGTCCGCAATACAAGGGAGTCATCGTCCCACACCCTATGTGGTTAAACTCGCGACTAGTCAATTCCAGTCTTCCTTTATCCCCATGACCCCGTGACTGGAACATCCTCCCTGCTACCAGCTTACCTAAAACGTACAATCTCCAATCTTTTAAATCCAACATCAACGAGCACCTTTTAAAGTCATCATAATTCAGGATGACTATTATGATATTGTTGTAATAGAAAAATGTGACTAATTTCATAATTGTCTTGCATGTTTTGGTCTCAGGTCAAGGCCATCTTGAGAGCAGGCTGTATCTCGTCTATATCTACTATCATATTTTTTGGCCTAGACTTAAGACCAAAACATCAGCCTAGAAAGGCATTTATGAAATTAGTCACATTTTTACTAACTCCATTACAACATTAAATAAAAATTTTTTAAGAATAAGAAAATACGATAGTTCTTTTCTGATTTCTTTTTTCATTTAGGTTTTACACACACCCACTGCCCTTTCTTTTCTTCTTAGAAATATTTGTCCACAGTTGTTTTTTCTTCGATATAATTATATTAAAATTTATTTATTTATTTTTACCTTTGACTCCGAGGCCATAAGGATTACAAAAATACTATAAAATATAAAAAAATAAAATTATATAATCAAAAATTTAACAATATTAACATAATTACTTAAAAAAATTCAGTAAAAGAAAAGAAAATATTTAACAAAAAAAAAAATTTTAAATACAATTTTAAAAAAATAACGTCTAAAAAGTCGCTGCAAGATAATTAATGAATTTGGGGTATGGCTATATTCTTATGTTGGCGGCTGCGATGTCTTTTTGCAGTTGGACTATGGCTTCTTCATTAAAATTTCTAATAATAATAACTTTGCAATCGGTTTTTTAACTCACATCAGGACAATATGATCCTGGTTCAAATTTTTTGGCACCTACTTTTTTTTTATGGGATTTTTTCAGCTCGAAATTTTTTCTTTAACATTTTTTTTTCTTAAATTAAACTGGACAAAATAATAGATAAAATGACAAATTGATTGGGACACTAATTTCATATCAGGCAGTTCATGCCAATAGGATATAGAAACATATTTAATTATAGCTATTTTGTAAAAAATATAATTTTTATTCTCCAAAAAAAAAAAAAAAAAATTAGATACGAATTCTGATTATTTAAATTTCCAATCCAATTTTCTCCCGATTAAATTATCGATTTATATTATACGTTATAATCAAAAATTGTTAATTTTGTATCTCACCGGGAAATGCCATAAATTCCATTGATGGAAATTGATAGCTACAAGGCTAGGCCTGAATGCATAAAACTTTAAAATATGATTTTAATCTATAAGCCGATTAATACGATTTAGGCCTAGAAATAATAATTTCAGTTTCTCTTATTGATATAATTTTGCTATCGATACGAATGTAAACAAACAAAACAAATGCCAGGTTGGTTGTCTGTCTAGTTTGTTTGCATTTTGGGTAAGACTTCCGTGGCGGAAGCGGCGACGACGGCCTCGGCCTTGTGAGTGGAGAGCGCGAGGACGGACTCGGACCGAAACGCTCTCCTCACCCCACTCCTCTCTTCTCCACACACATACATACACACAAACAAATACACACCTATAATACCATAATAATAACAAAAGCAAAAAATATCAAAAACGTTTTGCAATTACCTTTTTTTTAAAACAAGGAAGAAATTAACAAAAAACATTATAAGGAAAAGAGAATAACCTCATATTATTAGATCAGATTATTTCATAACTGTTATTTATTTATTCTTAGTACAATTTTAAATTATTCATAAATCTAGAGGTTGCGGGTTTAGGTTCATAATAAAAAAAAAAATAAAAATAATAATTTTAAAGATAGGTGAAGATATGGAATGGAATTCAGCTTTCGTGCAAAATTTTTTCTTAATTAGAGGGTGTGCCCTCTTCTCCTTGGCTACGTGTATTATCTCCTTATAAATTTCTAAAAAAATTTAAATTAATTAAAATTTTATA
The DNA here is from genome assembly GCA_010014785.2 of Anisolabis maritima. NCBI lineage: Eukaryota > Metazoa > Arthropoda > Insecta > Dermaptera > Anisolabididae > Anisolabis > Anisolabis maritima. Next base: position 25,415 of record JAAAKE020062662.1, read on the forward strand.
ATTATTAATAAATAGAAATAAATACATATAATTTAAAACTGGTGTTGATTGATATAAATAAAAACAAATTTTTTTTATTA
>JAAAKE020062773.1:0-25482 GCA_010014785.2 Anisolabis maritima
TAGTTTCGAAAAAACGTAATTAAGTCCTCTGGCGGGAAAAAACGAAATGACTTTCCGAACAACCCAATAAATAAATAAAGTGAAAATCGTATTTTAAACAAATATTAAATTGGAATTAAAAGAATATTTTATTAAGTCCATTAGCATAAATATTTGAATAAAAAAAAGAGAAAAAGAAAATCCAGGGTTTTCAAATTTCGTGCTTTGAAGCTGTTTAACGTCATAAAATTAAAAATCTATTTATGTAAAGCTTGTAGCTGCTGCTTGTTTGTTTGCTTTCGGATACAAATGCGCGCATATTATACACGGTGTCCAAAAATTACATATTTTAATATTTTTTGGGAAATAAATGGAATAAATTAAGTGAAAAAAGTTTAAATGAAAAAGGAGACTTTCAATCGTGTGATGTTTAATTAAGTGAGATGGCTAAATACTTTAAAATTTCTTTCTTTATATACTTAATATACTTAATTAAAATAATGACGTTTAGGGAATTTCTTACGTCATCCTCAGAGAACGGTACAACGGACTCGCATACACTAGACATTTCAAAGAGAGCAAATAGCTTGTTAGAAGAGGCTTGGAAAAATGTAAGGAATTTATAACTTGTAAGGACAGGAAGGAATTGTCTGAATTTCTAAAGGAGGTAAGTGAAAAAATAAAAATTTATTAATTTTTTACTTTGTCCATATATCTAATAAAAATTCCAATAGAACAACTGACAGAAATAGATGGTGCATGTCGTGAATTGAAGGGGGGAGGTCAGTAAAATATTGTAAGTGAATATAAAATTTCTCTAAAAACAAAAAAATTTCCTTGTAATATTCTTAAGTCCAGAGAAAATTTTACCTACAAACTTAGTCCTCCTTCCCACATTCTCTTTCTCAAACAAAAATCCTAGGTACGTTACTGGTGTACTTTTTTTATTTTTGATATTTCTTGCCAAGAAAAAAAGAAGTATTGAATAAAAACTTTTATTTTTCCAACAAATTGCCCTTAATTTTTCTAATAAGAATTCTTAATAAAAATATTATAGCCAAAATCGTGGTCATATGTTAAAACGAGAAATTCATAATAATATTAAATTTCTATTAAATTAATATCCAAATATGGCCTGACTTTTGGAATACCCTATAATTTAAAATAAAATAAAATGAAAAAAAAATGACCATGTTAAGACATTAAAAAAATTTCCTTAAAAAAATTCTTTTTTTTAATTTTAACCTATGACAAGAATGCAATAAATTTCATTGAATTATTTATTATTTTTGGTGGCCAAAGTGGAACGACTTTTAAAAAGAATTAATGGGAATTTCGTCCGAGCAAAATTATTTATGTATTTATAAATAAATAAATAAATAAATAAATATTATGTTACAACGGAATAAAAGTAGACCTTGCACCGGATTATCCTTCCCCGCTCTTCCTATTCATTTCATTTTGAAGAAAGGATAATAATGCCATTATTTATTATAATTAATATGTCAATTCTGAATTTTATTATTATATTACTTTTTTTAATCTTTACATAAAAACTCCGTCCATATTTATTTATATTATATGAATTTTAGCCCTCAACATGGGAATCAAACCGCTGGCCCTTTGATCATCAAGAGCTTTACCCCTAAGTAACTGGAGCATTAATTAATGCATGATAAAAATATCTTAATTTTTATATGCCTTATAGCTGAACCACCCGCCTTCGGCGCTCACCTTAATTTAATTTTTGTAATTTTTTATTTCTTTTTTAAAAATCCCGCTTTCCTCTCCTTTGAATCAAATGACTAACATTTTCAAACGGATTTCTAGATCAATAATTGTGCAAATTTGCATCCATTAGAAATAAAGCTAAGCTAGGAACACAAATAAGAAGTAAAAAAGGATAATGCCGTTTATTGCTCTTGATCAGTGGTTTCCAACTTGGAGTACCCGCCTCACAATTCAAGAATGAGTTAATAAAAGTGAAGCTTGTTTAAACGAAATAAATACTCTTCTAGACTTCCTCCTCGTGAATAGGAGTTTTTTGAATAATAAGAAAAGGAAGGGGGGGGGGAGGAATTATGATTTTAGAAGTGCTTAGTTGGTTTATGGGCCAAAAGGGTGGAAACTCCCCTTCTAGAGCGAACCACAAGGGCTAAATGTTAATCCCACAACAAATTTAACTATTACGCATGCGTGATTCGTTCTGGGGGCAGATCTAGAGGAAAGAATAAAGAACACGAAGTGAGGAGACATCAAAACCGGAGCCGGAAAATGAACGACCTATTCATCTAGAAAGTATACAAATAAATAATCCTTTTTTTTAATGATAAATGTTTAGTATTATGAATGAAATTTTACAAAATTGATTTGTCTTTCCAGTTTCAGAAAGAATGCCAACCCAGATGTTTAACTATTATCAAAAAATGTCTTTTTGCTTCTTGCGATGAATATACACGTGTTGGGAAGTAAAAAATAAAACGATGATAATAGACATGCTTATATTTTGATTGATAACGATAAACCAGACTTATGTGAATTATCATTTAAGATATTTTATGCATTCGTCAAATTCATTACATTCATAAAAGAAGATGAAAAGATATAAAAAAAAATGTTCAAATAGAAATGATACACACACAACAGGCGATGAGGTCACAAGGTTATTCCAAAATAAAGAGAGAAACCTACCAACGTCATTCATATTTTAATAAACGTGAATTATTAAGCTGTCTGACAAGAGCACATTTTCCCAGGTAATAGATTAAAAGGAACAGTGGATATGAATAAAAAATTTTAAGAAGCATTTTCTGCCTTATTTAGGTTTTTCCCGCTCGAAAATCGCGGGGAAAAACATTTGTAAGAATCGAGGATATGCAGTTGAAACTTGTTGGGAATTGAGGCCTATATTTTCCTAGCATTAACGATTCACTTGAAAAGTTTTGCAACTTTCACCCCTGAACGACCTTTCCAAGGCGATAGATTTTCGCATATGAAGAAATGTGCGTGCGCTTTCGTTAAAAATATTTTAAACGGTGAAGTGGTAAGGCAATGGCTGTTAACTATTTAGGAATGCTATGCGTCGCAGGTAGCCATTTTAATTATTATCGCTTAAAAGAATTTATTTTTATTTGTGATTTGACATCTATATCTATACATATATAGATCTATAGAAAAATAGAGATTGCCATGCATTCTCGAATTTATTAAGTGAGAGAAAAGTTGGAAAACCTTGAACTAGTTCCACAGACGTCGAAATCTCCTCTTTAAATTTGGAATGTGTGTTAAAGGGGTGAAAACAAACACAAAGTACGGGAGAACGTGGGTTCGAATCCTGCGAGGGCCTTATTTTTTCTATTTATGATATTAAGAAAAATAACTTATAATAATAATTGGTACAATCATCGATTCTATATAAGTATTAGGTGAAGATCAAATTTTATAATTTGAAAAAAAAAAAAAGAAAGTGAAGCATCCTTTTTATGAGAAAAGTGATTTTATTTAACCCTTTTTTAGGCAACAATTTCTGCTTTCTTCATGTCCCTTAGGGGTTAAGGGTCTAATCGAACACAAAAAATTTTTTTAGCTACTTTACAAAAAATAATTTATTGAGCACTTATGGATATTTTTTGTAATTACAATTATTATGTATCAGTGATTTTTAACGTCTGAAATGACTAAAGAAGCCACAAACTGTTGGCGAAATTTTGTACTCAAAAGTATAACTGTATGTGTGTATAGTATACTCAAAAATATAATATAATATAAAAACACTTTTCTCATAAAAAGCAGTACTTTCTTTATATTTCAACATTATTAAATGAAATATCTATATATTATATATAATAGATGGAGTGTCCGTCTGTCACGCTCTGTTTGAGCAACTTCCAATGGAATTTCGAAATAAAATTTTAAGGATATTAGTGAGAGTCTAGAAAAAATAGTCAGGCTCAAAAATTTTTCGAAAATTCAATATTTCCCTTTTGAAAAGAATTAAGCCCTAATTTTCCTTATAACAAATCAAAGCTAATAATTAAATCTCTTAAATAAAAAGCATGAAAAATTGTTAGAGGTGGGGGGATGTATTCCTAAATTATAAATTAAATATCATTCAACATTAAAGGAATAAGAAGGCAGACTGCAGCATTGGATACCAATTAGTGGAAATAAATATACAAGTATAATAATAAACATTTTGTATTTAAGTGAGGTAGGAATGGCTCTGACTGGGGGCAGGTTCACATAAAAAAGAGACATAAAATAGGACTGAATAATGCTTATTAATAACATCAGAGGGTCTTCTTTTGACCCTTGAAGATGGTCGCATAGGTGACCGAAACGTCGCTCCGGGCTTTTTTTTTTTTTAAATAATACTAGCTGCATCGTTCTTTTTTTACCCTTACTACTTATAAACATTTTGTGTATCCTTTCAAGTCAATATGGCCTCAGATGCCAAAAAGACTTTAAAAAACCCCAACAATTTTTTTTTTAAATTGTTTATAGTCCTTCGGTTGAACTTTTATTTACATATGAATATTGGTATATTATATATTGAAAATAGCGATGGCTATCGTCGGTGGTTAAGCCCTTTGTTCCTCGGGGCTATTCATCCGAGGTTCAGCAGCGCTTGGCCTTGCTTAATTTGAACGATCTCCTCTTCACCTCGGCCAATGCCGCCGGCAAGTTCAACATATTATAAACAATTAATTTCCTTTATTAAACAATATGCTCATTATAAAGAAATTATTATTAAAAAATTTTCCCATATTGACAGCAGGGAGGGTAGACAGGCACTGGGAATGATTTTTTTAAAATTGGGATAAGAAACAGTTGCAACAAGTTAAGAGAGGCGCCCTGGTTAGACGTGGAACCCGCCAATGGGGGGGGGGGGGCGAAACTGGTAAGTCAAAAACCCTGGGCAGTTTTTTCCTTTGGAAATTTTCTCCGTCTTTCTGACTTTTTTGTTTTGTTTTTTTTTTTTGAAGAAATCTTTCACATTTACAAACCGCTTAAATTTTATTTAAATTAATTTTATTATTAAAAAACAAATTTCCTCTGGAACTCGTTTAGAGATTATTTCAATCTAGCGAGTTCATCCCAGCCAATCAACTTCGGTTTCCAATTTACAGATACGATTTTTTTTTCTTTTGATTTCCTCTAATTATTTTTTTTTTTTTTCTTAATATTTATATTAAAATTCGTTTCAAGTTCATAAATTATTTTTTTTAGTGTCCAAACTAGTTTAAATATCTTAATAAGTAGAAATAAATATAATCCCCGTATCCGTTTCGGTTTGATCTGATTTTGATGTTAGAAATTTAAATGTTTATATGAAACTATGCAAACAGATTTCTCTATTTCCATGGCCTTGTATTCATGTGGTAGGTCAGGAAATGTGAGAAAAGTTGGTCTTAAATATTCAACTTAAAAAATAATAATCAAACTTTGAAGAAGGTTGTAAAATTCTTAACTGAATGTGAACAACAGAGCAAAAAGAATCCAACTTAATCCGTTAATTAAAAAGAAGCTTTTTAAGAATGGACAAATTAACTTTCAAACTCTAAGTTAATAACTATTTCATTAATAGAAAAAGATTTATTTAAAATAAAAGAGAGAACTCATGAATATCTATTCAATGCAATAACAATACTTGGAGACCTGCCCTCCCTGCAGAGGTAGAGATGATCTCGCCTCATGCACCAAATATCATTAGTTCGCTTCCCGACCGATATTATAATGGCTACCAATTAATATAAATAAATAAGGACGTAGGGTTCATATGCCAAAAGACTTGGAAAAATATATTTTAATTTTTCCAAATTTTAATGGTAGACTCCACCCTCAGCTTTAGATTGGAGGATGGGAAAATAAAATATCCCAATTCATGGGATTCAAGGCCCAAATAGGAGAGTGAATATAGCCCCATTATTTATTTGCCTAAATTGTTTATAATAATTGCGAAAAAAAATTGATAAGGAATTAGAAATTGTTTAAGTAAGATAGATATTCAAAAGTTGATAAGATATCTATAACTCTAGCGAGAGAGAGAGAGAGATATTTTTCCTTTATTCAATTTTTTTTTTAATAAATTCAACGTAAACCAATCAATCAAATATTGTGAACTTTAATATTTAATTTGGTTTCATTTAATAGACAATATCTGATATGGATTAGCTAGGACAGGGGTCAACCTCAGGCTACTGTGACCTTTATTATTTGTAAATAAACCAAATGGGAATAAAAATACCATCTCATGAACCTTTTCCCTTAGGGCGATAGCCATAGAAAACTTTGTAAAAACTAAATAATAACCCCAATAGGTTGGTTCATAGTTAAAGAGGTTGATAATATCAACATTATTAGATTAGAATTAATCAAAAATATTATTAAAAACTTACATTGAGAATGTTGAGAAAAAAGAGATCAATTTGAAACTCACCTGAAACAAAAAGAAAATTAATTAATTTATTATCATGAATTGTTACGTCATTGATTCAATGCACTCAAATCTGCATGTATTATTTCAGGCATTATGGTTAGAGGGAATTTACTTATGATAATTCTAAGAATTTATTTTTTAAGGAAGATAGGAAGAGTCAACAATGAATTAGAAAGAGGTGCACTTAATACCCCCCCCCCCCCCGTTTGTTTCTCATTTCACTCATACAATTCCAACTAATTTCGAACCTCACATGCCTCACAAATCACGTCTCTTCAAATGCAAGCAACAAACTAAATACCGCAAAGAATATTGCTGTGAACATGTGTAGAGCAAATTCGATTGGAGAGATTTTTATTAAATCTCTTATTAAGCTTGAGACAGATTCAAAGCTCACTTCCGTCAACTTTTGGTTGAGATTCATTTCAAGAAAATAGCACTTTAATGAAGTTTACCTACGTGATAAAATCACGTTAGTAAACTGTCATTCTCTGAAATCGCATCTAAATCAAAACTTGATCAAATGCAGATATCTATGACTGACACTTGAATATAAAACTTCCGTTCAAGTGAATTTGTTCTATACGTGTCTAGAGACCAGGCCAGAGAGGTATACCCCTCCCCCCTTCCCCCAGGTTGCCTTTAGTTGGCCATTTCTTTCCATTAAAAAAAAAAAAGTTCGAACGATTTAAAAATTCTGACCTTTTTTGACCAACATACTTTAATTTGAAAGTTGTGTCCAACGCAATGTATTTTTTTTTTTTATAAAAATATTAAAATTTTGTTGCCATTTTTAGCATCCTTAATTTTTTCGCAATGCCCCTGTCAGAGAACTACAAATAAACAGACCAGACCTATATTCATTGAAAATTCAAATATGGCATGATTTGATTACAACACTAACAAAAGACAAAGGAAATAAGTGAAAATTAGAACAATGTACAAACTCCTCCCCTCCTCCGCCCTAAAATATTCGCTCTTGTATCCAGGTGTAAACGGAATAAATTCCTCTTTCTAATTTTATTTAATGTATCATTTCAATCCTTGAAATGATAAAGTAGACTAAGAGCGAGGTCAAAAAATGACAAAACATTCATTCTCGTTTATATTTAGATACGTTTTGGATGAAATTTATCTTCGATCTTTAGCGTCGGTTTATCTAAGAAAGCGAGTGTTCAAATCATTTATATGTATTTACAGGTGTATATGGTGAATACAATTTTTGAGTATGTGTAGTAGTCATACTAAACATGCCCTTTGACTGACTCTTAACCAGTGTATACACAATCACTATTGATCCTATCTTTGAGGATATATATATATATATATATATATATATATATATATATATATATCTTTAAGAATTTAAATCTTTTTAAATAACAGTCTATATAACATTATATGCAAGTCGACTTTTTTAAAGTAAATGTTGCCAATCGTCTATACTTTTATTTAAACTTCTCTGGCTTTCTGATCCGAGAAACAAACGATAATTTGGATTTTTAATTAAAATATAATGAAACAAAGTCGATCGGACTTAGAGGAACGGTCCATTTTACTAACTAATAATTACTAGTGGGACCTTTAAAAAAGTTAAAAAATATTTTTTTGTCTACAATTTTTTTTTTTTTTTTATTTAATTATTTTTCGACATTTCCGCAAATAAACTTTTATATAGAAATTAATAAATTTTATATAATAAGTAGAGAAATTCCAAATGAATGGAGTAACAAGTGTGCGAAAGTACAACCAACAATTTTAACTTTTCGTGCATATGATTATTAATTAAATAAAATCTTAAAAAAAAAAATGTTCTTTTTTTATAAATTTTATTTTCACAAGTTCTACTTATGGATAAGAGGAAGAAAATAGGGTAGAAAGCAGAAAGGTGAGGGAAAGGGATATTTATAACCTGTCCTCAAAGGCAACAGTTAGGCACTTCCTGGAGGTGACCTGACCAGCAAGAAAGGGTCCTCCTCTTTGGCCCTAAGGGCACAGAAATCGAATCCAACATTCTAAAGGAAATTATATATCAGACGGCTCATTTGATTTCTTTCTTCGGGCCCTAAGGCGAACAAGACCAACCATTTCAATCGAGTGAATTTTTAGGACAGAAGGTGTGGGATGAAATATATTTTAAAATATCTCTAACAATAAATATATAGAATAATATTTAAATTGCTTATTATCTCTCAGGAATTGGATGGCGACCACGAGTTACCCGAGTCTGCCATTTCAACTGATTTCTCAATGTCAGTCCTTTCCCCTTGTTGAATGCCGACCCCGAATCAAGGGATAAGACATTTATTGATACAAAGCTTGGTTCCTTTGTCCTCACTCTGAGATTCAATTGATTTAAGCCCCTTCAAATTACTTAAGCACTGTCTTATTCATTTCGGATGACAGAGCTTTTTGAGATTTAAGCCAAATCAGAGAAGAATTAAAACAATGGAGAGAGGGGTGATGAAACTATTAGGGCCGCAAACATTACCACAATATGTCAAGGCCAACAGCAACTCAATTCCAGTTAGGTGAGCACAAGTGGCGAGGCGGATCACTAGGAGTGAGCCCTAAGTGCTCACTGCCCAGTGAAAGAACGAAATTCACCGTCCCTATTTAGTCTATTTGTATATTTTGTCTTTTTGGCCCAATAATTAACGCAATAAAAAAAAATAGCCAGATCACCGGATTATTTTCTTTATAATTTAATAAAATTATGCAAACTAATATTCAAAATTTTGGTTGATCTTGATTATTATTAGATAGTAATTTAATAATAAATAATATTAGCACCTGGAAAGGAATGTCTCCTGGGTGCGAGGCGCATGTTTCTCATCCACTTTAAGTAAAGAGACCAATCAATTTAAAAGCAATTTAAACTAGTTATCAAGCAGCCACAAAGTGTCTGGCTAGATCAATGATCTTCAATCTTTTTCATCACTAGAGATTGACATTTTCACATGCGGAACAAACTGCTTAAATATTCTAAATTTAATAAGTGCTTTAGTTGAAAGAACTGTTCGCTAAGTTTAGAGCTTTTAGACCCAAAACCCTCTACCACCAAATTAAGACACTGAAAATGACCGTGAATTGACAGAGATGCTAAAACCATTCTCCTAGAGTATTTAGTGAATTTTTTGGTTCCATAAATACCTTTGAATTTTCCTTGATAAACTTTCTGAACATTCCAATATTTAAACACACTAGTGTTCCGCAGAATACGGATTGAAAATCATTTGAGTAGAGCACAAATAATTATTTTTTATTAGGGAAAAACCTTCAAATCCTAGCAAAGAAAAATAATTCCATGGAGGTCTTTCACCTCCCGTCTGCCCTAGAGTACCCATAATGCAAAAAGGATAAAATTAATTTGTTACAAAAAAAAAAAAAAACTATTGATGGCATTTAATTATTAAATTAAAACTTTTTTTCTTTCTCTCTTGCGGAGGGAAAACGCTAAGAATAATTCTTAAAGGCGCAATTATATGATAATAGTGATTTTTCTATTCAAGAGATAAAAGAGACGAGATTGTAAATTGTGTAAATCATATAGATCAGTTCCGTAGTTAGTTACCTGCCCCCTGGATGCCAATTATTCCATATCCCATTTAGGTGAATATTAAAGATAATTATAGCTCTCTAACTAAATAGCCATGTTTTATTCATAGAATGTGTTTCTAGCAAATTAACCAGGTCTCTTGTTACTATTGGCGCTGCATTTATCTTATTTTTATTTATTTCCTCTCTCTCTCTTGGAATACACAAATAGTAGTCGATATTTATTTGTAGCTAATATTAAAATCATCATTACATGAGAAAATTATCATCTCACTTTGAAAGTATTAATTAACTTTAATCATTTGGGAAGTTTTTTTTTTTGAAATTTCAATTCTTTTATTTTATTAACAATAGAAAATACTTATTTATTTTTCACACCAAACAAACAAAATCCTCTTTTATTAATAGAGGTTGAAGGTGAAATAAGACAATCAGCGACATCATCTTTGGGAAAACCTTTTATATTTAACGCTAATTCAGATGAGAGCAGAGGGGCATATCCAAGTTAGAGGGGATTTCGTGCGAGTGATCAGTCTGCCCCATCCCCTAATTTCAACTTCCCTCAAAATTTTTTCTCGGTATATGCTTGACTTTGTCCCTTGTCTAATACCTTTACCCCGACGCAGTCTTGTAAAGTGAATATTTTCCATGCCGATTGTCTGTTTTTGAGTTTGATTTAGGGGCGGTATTATCGGGTACAGCCAGATTGAAATAAAAACGAATTTGTTCTTGTTACCAACATTTTTTAATCCCGACCGAAAGGATTTTTTCCATAAAATTAAATTACACTGACTCCACTTTGATTTGTCTTTGTTCCTACAAGAACAAATCTGTTTTGATTTCCATTTATATTTCGATCCAAAGATGGGATGGACCACTCATTGAGGTTACAGCCCTACGATCAAAGACAAAATATGTTTTATGATGATTCGTTTTAAATTTTAAATTGATAAAAATTAACATTTCAATCAATTTCAAAGGTGAGACAGATGTACTATAATAAGTGCCCGGAGAAAGTGAGCTAGGTATAAATTTTATTTTCTATCTGCTCACATGATAACCCAAGTGTTTATGTTTTAGATACAAAGAAAATTTTATCAGAGAAAAGAAAGAACCTTTTAATGTTGTTGATTAATTAATCGAAATTATGTCTCAAAGAGCTAAGGGCGCAAGAGCTCGCAAAAGGGAAGGAGGTCTTGAGTTCAGAAAGGAAAAAACAGAGAATTTATATTTTCATAGCTAAGAGTTACCCTGAATTTATTCGTTATTATTCCAAATTTCATCTAATAAAAAAATAATCAAGAAAACCTAACTTTTCTAAAAATAAAATCTTATTTGTAAATGTCCAATTCATCCAAATTATTCTTGATGATTTCATTTATTATAAGAAAAAAAAGAAGAAAATACAAATAAACAATGCAAGAATAATTAAAAGTCAATTGTGTGATTATTTCTATGAATGCTCAGTTTAATTGTGATTCTTAAATACCCAACAAAAGATCAAATGTTGTATGATTTAATTTTCACATTTTAGTACTCATAAAGAAAAGAAATAAATAAATGACGCAAATTCAATTTTAGATCATTTAAAAAGAGAGAGAGAGAGGAATAAAATAAATACGGTTGTTTGGTGCGTGATTTTTTCGCCGGTGCTCTTATTAAGGCGGTCCGGTCCTTTCTCCTTCTAGATTGAGTTTTTGCTTCAGTTTACCAAAGGTCAGATCTCTTTTGTTCTTTTCCAGGACCAGACAACCTGCTGGTCCAATCCATCTCCTTCCTAAGCTTGCAAATAATCGTATTTTTTTTATTTTTTTTTTGCCGTTTCTTTATACCATTTGGTAATTCTCTCTCTCTCTTGGTTGTTCAATTATGTTCAGAAAAGGCCGTGCGAATTGGTGAAAAATACATTAGTAACCTTCGACCAAGGGCAACGCAATAATCGTGTCCAAATAGATCTACGCGCGCGTTGCAGTAAAAGAAAGCAAATACTCGTGGTAAAGTTTTTATTTTCAAATAAATAAAAAGTCTCTCTTTCTTGGTTTTTGTAATAACCATATTAAAAGTGAAAAAGCACTAGTGTGTTTGCTAATTTTTCCCTCTTATATAATTCTGAAAGACTATAAACTAACAAATAATAAGATTAAGTGATTTATGATTATTTTTTTAAGAAAAAGAATTTTTATAAGAAAAAGAATATGAAAATAGAGGAAATTTAAATTTAATTTCAATTCTGTTCTTGTAAATGTATTTTTTTTTCTAGAGGAAAAGATTGGACTTTAATTAAATATCATGGATGAGCAAACAACTCGACATTGAGAAAAGCAAAGACCAAAAAATTATTAATATGGTCGTTGGTTGTTTCCTAATTGCAAACTTATTTTTGTTTATTTTGCTTACAAAGAAATAAAAATAGGTGAGTTGGAGAGTAAGTAAACACTTGCCGATTTCAAGGAGAAGTTTCTAAATTGGAAAATGATAAAGAAAATCATATCAATCAAGAAATCATGTTCAAAATCTGAATCAATTTTAGTAAAAAAAATGATAGATAATGAAAAAAGATGGATGATTTTTATTTTATAGAAAATTTTTCTGAGTTGGAATCAAAAAGCAGTGCGAGTTTTATTTTAAATGGAATTTAATCAAAGAAAGAGAGAAAAGTTGTTTTTTATATAAGCTACATACATTGCCCATCTACTATCCCATTGCACCGAGTCAGCCTTGAAGATCGTCCCATAGCTAACCGAAACGTCGCTGAGAGGATTTTTTTAAATAAAAGCAATAAATTTAGCTGCCATGTTCTCTCATCTATAACTTTACTACAAATAAATCTTCAGCTATTTGCCTCACCTAAAGAAAAATACTAAGTTTAAATGAAATTTCTAATTAAAAAAAAAAAAGATTTTTTTAAAGTCTTTTTGGCATCTGAGATAATATAGATTCGGTATATATATTGTACTATAATTTACGTTACACTTATCCATGCATATTTATTTATATTAATTGGTCCATAAAAGATTAAACTCTAAACCACATACATGAAAAATATTTTATTTGCACCCTCTTAAAGAATCCTGAATACGCAGCCTCCCTCCTGTTTAAAACGGGTTGGTTGCGTTCTCCTCTTAATTACAAATAATCTAGTATAATTTTGTGCGGTCTCTTTAAATATAATTTCATGTAAAATGGGTCAGAAAATTCAAAATTGTATGTCATCTATGTTCTAAATGATTATTTTATTTTTAAACAGTCGGATTGTCGTTAATATCAATCTATATATATATACTCAAGAAGTTATGATTAATTAAATTCATATGCGCCAAGAATTTAAAAAATAATACCTATTTCTATTAATAAAAATAAATTTTGTAATAAAACAACACTTTAATAAAAAAAAAAAGAGGATGATTTATTCCCTTAAATAAAATCCTTGTTAAAATATTTTTCTAACTTATTTTTGATGATGATGATGAGATAAATTAAATAAATTCCTTTAATAATCTTATTTTTTTTTTTTTAAGCAAACGAACGAACGCCATTACTATCTAATCAGATCTATAAAAGTAAAAGAACATAAGTTAAGGAATTTAAATACTAAATCAAAAGAAGAAATGAACAATACACGTTGTAGCAAAATATTTCTTCTTTTCTTAACCATTCATTTATTTGGTGGATTTAATGACAAAATAAATAAATAAATAAATTTCCTAAGAAATCATAAACGAGATGAGATGAGAGCAGAGACTTTTTAAGGAAGCAAACATCGTTGTTGTTGAGCTTTTGAACAAAGCTGATCTAAATCGCTCAAATGAATTGGATGATAACTTAAGGCAAGCCTTATTATTATTACTAGACCGGTTTATGGGCTTTTTTTAAGAGTTGGTAATAAGGTGTAGGCTGTGTCGGAGAAACCACCCAAAGTTTTTAAAATCACGCGCTCCCTTCATTCCCTCTCACTGCGGTTGCGCATTCAGGCATCTTACAGACATCATATGGGCGCTCGAAGCTATATTTATCGTTTCTATTATCCGTTTTTTATTAAGATTCAAATGAAAATATTTAGGGGAATTTTTTTAAGTCTTTTTCGCCATATCGACTTAGAGTATATTTATTTCAAAAATATGGTAACCAATGGAAATAAATTTCTCCGCTCAGGAAGAAAAGGAAGCCAGTGATGTGAAGCGAGACCTTTAGCTCTGATCAAGGGAAAGGGTATTTACTGTAATTGAATTGTGTAAAGATAGGAGAGCAGTTTTTAATGTACAGGGCATCAACACCAAAATATGCTTGCTCTTTTTTGAGAATTTAGAAGAAAATTTTTAGAGACAAATTGAATTAGAGAGAATATAATTGTTCTCTCACATTTTAAAAGGTGCATTCCTCTCTCCCTTTCCGGCCCATTTATGTGTATATATTTGCATTTTAACAATTTTAGTAGAACGTGCCAAAAAGAAACTATTGAATAGTAATAAAGAGACAGCAACCTTTGCATACGAATTAATGCCACATAATCATCTTGCGTTTTGAAGTTTGCCAGAAGCTCAACACCTGGTGAGGGCGTGAATTGAATCAGATTAGATTGCTTCCCATCCAATGCCAAACTTTTATTAACATCTCGGTTTTATCAGGTCCCGAAATCAGCAAATGTAAATACAACACAATATTTTCAATTATATTAAAAATTGTCCTTAAAAATATGATAAGAGTATTATTCCGAGATAAGAATTTTAAGTGTAGTAGGCTTATATTTATTTATTAAATAAATTATTAATATAAAAAAAATAAGAAAATTTCTTCTCTATTTTTTTTTTAATGAGTGAATTATGTTATCTTATCGGTAGAACAGAAAAAAAAACATGCTAAAGTTCACGTTTCAGAACTCTTTATAAAAATAATTGAATTAAAAAAAAAAAACAAATTCATTTGTTTCTTCTAACAAGAGAGAAATAGAGAGAGCCTGTTTATTTATGATAATTAGATTAGAGAGAGAGAGAAAATTAGAAGAGTTTTCATTTGACAATAAAACCTTTGCTTTGCTTTTCTTTGTTAACTGACAAATTGATAGTCGTATAAAAGAACAAAATATATTTTTTAACAAGGTTAAATCAAGCACGAATTTTTAACGTTAAAGAGAAGTCCATTAAAGTAGGCTGATTAAAGGTGTCGAAAATGGCGCCAGGAGCTGTCAATACAATTATCATGTAAAATTTCAACTGACAAGTGAGCGGTGATGACAGACAAACTTTATTTTGATATCAATAAGAGTTTTATAACATAGGCGCCGGAACTAGAGGGAAGGGGGTTGGGGGAGATTGTTCCCAGGGGAGATAGGGGGGAAGGGGGAAAGGAATCTATTGGGGTGAAGGCCCTAAAGTAGATAAGGGATCCAAATAAGACTTTTCTTTTATTTTGACGACCTTTGCTTTGAAGATGGGAGGAGTACAGCACTGAAACGTTGAAAGAGGTAAATAAAATTTCCTTAAACAAGATTTAATTAATTTTGGATTGATTCGGAAGGGAGATGGCAGCTGCGGAGGAGTAGTGTCTATACCGATCAAACTCCCCGAGTTCTCGACGGTTCGGGTTAAATTTATTTCAATTGATTTTGTTTTGATATATCTTTGTCGAAAAACTACACATAAAAATGGCAAGAGATAAATCAGACTGCAATGGCCTTAGGAGCCATGCATCAATTCTATCCTATGGGGTATGAGGTGGGAGATGTTTCGTAAAATTTACATTAAAAATTATTAGAACTTGTACCCCCTGAATAACGAATTCACCTTTAGCAATTTTCAATTTTTTTTTTTTTTAATTTATATATAAATAAATTTTTGCATATATCAACAACTGTCAGTAATAAAGTAACAACCTATTGGGATAATTTTTTTTTTTTAATGTTTAATGTGTAATAAAAATCTATGTAACTTTGTCACATGATGTCACACGAGTCCAATAAATTGAGACCGAAAGATGAGGAGTTTCATTGGTAGAGAGTGCCTCCACCTGTTCTATAAATCTACAAAAATCACTTCTAGATCAAGGTTAATTCATCCATCCCTCTGTCAAGGCTCCTATAATAATGATCTTAATAAGGCTGGATTCAGCAAAGGGAGAATAACTCTACTAAATTTCTGTTAAAGTTTATGTCAATATTTTGCTCATCTTTAAGACGTTGCCATCTCGTTAATATCATCTGACAATAATGGTTTATACATTTCTAGATTCAGAATTATGCCCTTTCTAATGGGATATCAAGCATATTTCTATTTCTTTTCTTCTTTTCGGCGCAAATGGGACAGAAAGTCAAATTTCAATTTTACCCTACATCCGCAAGGAAAGACAAAGTCCTACGTCAGAATTACATCCAGTAACAAATAAGTTATATTAACATTGAAAGCTAAATCAACTATTAATAGAATTTAAAAAATGTTAATTTACACTTGTATTAATCCGTTATTTGTTAGCAAAGCAAACTCTCTTCGCTCATATGAGAAACTCTCATTTACAATACAAAACAACTTGTAGTAGTAGTAAGATGTGTCTGTCTATATACATAAAAACTTTATTTAACAAGATATATTTTTGTTTAGTCTATGTAAGAATACAAAAAGAAAAACTATAAACAAATTGTTCAAGTTTTACAACTCAGTGTGTAGTAGAGAACGGGCAGAGAGACGCCAGAGAGAGAGAGAGAGAAATTGCTCAGCAGAGGCGAAGAAGAAGATGCCTTTGTCATGGTCACAGGTCATATATCACAGCAAGGCAATCATAATATCTCCCCCCTCTATTATTTTTTTTACCAAGGATCCCGACGACCACAATCGGATGTGACGTAATCATTTATCCAAGACTATCATTTGGCCGTCGTCGAGTTTCCAGTTTTCTGGCTTTGGGAAACTTGTAAAAAAAAAAAAATTATCAATGTCCTTTGACAGGTTTCTTGCCAGAAATTTTTCGTGATCCATTGGAGACAAATTGGAAAAAAAAATATTTGTATATTAAAAAAAAATTTTTTCCATTAAATTCATTGATATTTGAGGTATTTTAATCCGAATAAAAATAATGCATTTTATTAGGCTGTCTATGCAGGACAAGTGCACCGAAGGATCCAAGAAAAGTGAAATATTCAGAGGCGCCCTCCAAAGTTAAAGGAAATATTTAAAAAAAATAAATAAATAAAATAGAAAAAAAAATATTACAAAAATAAAAATAGAATTTCGAATATGAAATACTTTCAAAACATGATATCAATAAAATAATAATAACTTTAAACTGAATAATACATGGAAGTAATATATTCCCCTCCCCCCCCCCAAAAAAAACTTCCTTCTGAATCGGAGTGTTTTTCTTTTTTTTTTTTTTTTTGTGATAATGCATCCTCCTTCCTTTCTTCTTCTCAAAAAGATCCGCATTGTTAAGGGAACATTAAAGTAAAATAAAATTTTATGACCGGAAAAATTGAGAAAAATGATTATAATGGAGCGACAGATATTAAAAAAAATTTCTTTATTGTGAGGAACTGAAAATGTATTTAAAAAAAGGAGGGAAAACATGTGATTAAAGGTTGAGAAACACTCAAAGGTATACTATAGGATATTTAGTATGAGAAATGCTTTTTATTATTGTAATTGAAAATTTTCAAAAAATGACCTATTAAAAAAAAAATAAATGTTTGCTCGACCTTTTTTTCCCCTGAAAATGTCATTACCAATTCGTTTTTTAACAGAACAATTTTAATTAGAATTAATCGAGCCCTGCCCTTGATTCAGGCTTCAAGTACCAGAGGTCAGTGGCTCGCTTCCCGCAGTTACCGACAAAAATTTATTTAAATTATTTTAGCTACCAATTAATTTAAATAAAGTTTAAATGGCCTCAGGTTCCGAAAGACTTAAAAAAAAATTATCCGATCACCCAGCTCTAATATTTAGCTTTTTATTAAGTACAGAGAAAATAAGAGGACGGCTCGTGTATATAAAATTTCACTTTCACGAACAAATTAAGTAATTGTTTATCTCTAGCCACGCTTGAATATAAAGATGAAGAGAATTTTAATCCAATTATTAAAATTGAATGAAGAGCAGGCAGGTAGACAAAGAGACGGAGAGTCTAGACGAGATGAATGCAGGGGCGTCCATCTCACTAACCTGATAAACTTTTTATCAATTGATGATAAGAAATGTGAATCGTTAACTAAACATTTTTGGAATAATAAATAAACAGTCAAAAATTAAACATATTTCGAAGGTGATCTGAGATAGACGGTCAACAAAATAATACTATTTATTTTCGTCGACGTTTCCAAAGCGCATCGTGCTCATCATCAGGAAGAAAATAATGTTATAATTTAAGGTGAACAATATTCAAATATATTTATAATTGTGGATGATAAAGATAGATATTTCTATTATATTATATTAGGGATTGATATTTAAAAAAATGTATATACCACTAATCAAGTATTTTGATACTGTGAGACGTGATCTGCTAGATGGATAAAATAAGAAAAGAAATGACTGGGAGCTCATCGTATACAGACTGACAGACATTTTTTTAGACTCAATGAACAAAACGTGTATTTCTGTTGAAATCTCGACATCGGGTTTTTTTTGCGATCGCACTACTTTCCCTATACTATTATATATTACACATATATTATTGAAAAGATTTTAATTTTATAAACAACTCGTAGCGACATTTTCCAGAGTCACGAAAAAGGTCTCAATTAGCGACCGAAACATTGACTAACTGTAAAATTAAACTTGATTCTTTATTTAATTTATTTAATTGCGCCTGCATAACATTGAAATTTTGTATTTTTTAAAAAATGAAATGTCAAATTTTCGTTTCAAAACGAATATGATAATTGATAGTAATAATTAGATTTTGATTTGAATATCTCTAAAAAATTTTGAGATACCTATTTTAAAATTTTTTGGAATAAAATAAAAAGGTCTTTTGTTCGATTGGAAATATTGTATTATTGTATATCCTCTGTCGGCAATTTTAGGGATAATGTGTATCTTTTAATTACAACAATAAAAAATTCAATGAATTATTTATCATTTTAATTATTTTTTTTTTATAATTTTATTCCAATTATTAAACGTTTTATCAACAAAAAAGAGAAATCTTTTTTTTTCTCTCTTTCCAAATCGGTCACTACTCGGATCCACTTTTTTGTCGCATTCTTAATTACTTGAAGAGATGTTTTCTTAGTAAATTAAAACATTAGATCCAAATATATACCTAAAGAACGACAGAGGGAGGGGGAGAGGGACAGGGGGCGACGAACGGACCGGACGACGGGGATGACGAGTCGCTTGCTCGCTTGCCTGGTTAGAGCTAGCTACCTGATTGACATGGCCAGCCAGGTTGTTTGCTACCTGATGTCTTGACACGAACAAAGAAGCGCTGACAACCCCCTTAAACGTGAAACGCCGGATGTTGCCCAGCAAAAATTCAACCGAATTTTTTTTTAATAACAAATTGGAAATTCCATCAGCAAATCAATAATCCTTACAAAATGTTGGGTCACTGTGTATAATTAGAAATTTTCAAAAGGATTTATTTATTAATTAAACGTAAATAAATATTCATAAGAAAATGGTAAATGGATGGAACGACATTTTTTTATGGTCGATGAATTTTTTAACGAAGTTAAAGAAAGAAATTATTAGATAAGCATGAAGCGTCAAATGTTGGTTTTCTATCACCTCATTGTGATGTGATGAATTCAACAAGATTACGATTACCGGGGTCCATAAATGTAATCTCCAAGACGACATCGGAATGAGAGAGAGACGGCCTGTTTGATTCCCATACGTCTCTCTCTGGATCTCTTTCTTGACTCCGTCCTTCCTTATTTGGAAAGACAGAGTGCGGGAAATCAGATCCCCCCCCCTCCACACACACACACTTCGAGTAGAAAATTCGAGACAATTTTTAATAAATAATTTCAACTATTTATACTTTACTATAGAGAGTAGGTATTATAAATGCGACTAAGAAGAGAAACATGGCATAGAATTCTTGATGAAGAAACGGCCATAGGGAGAAGAAAAAATATTTATTATTATTTCTGTGACTTTTACCTTAAGTATTTTGTTATTTGGATATGGACCTGGTGTTAGTGTCAGAAGTATGCATTTTTAAGAAAATAATTTTTTTTTATATATGATGAGTTTTCTTTATTTTGATAGATACGCAAATATTTTGGCAGACATCAGAATAATAATATTTATATTTATTAGCTTGGTCAAGCCCCATTTAAATAAATAAAAATATGAATTAAAAAATAAAATTATCAAAAAAAAATTTTTTGTTTTAATTAAATTTAAAGCCTCTCCCTTGGTGCAAAGGTAGAGGTCTCGCTTCACGTTCCAAAGGTCAGAGGTTCGCTTCCTGAGCGACAAAATTTATTTAAATGATATTGGCTACCAATTAATTTTAAAAAATATGGATTGAATCTAAATTGTCTCAGATGTTGAAAAAGACTTAAAAAAAATTAATTTTAATTTACAATTCATATTTTATTTATTTAAGACCATTTTTCTGCTGTCCTGTCGACAATTCTATTTATATCATTTTTCATATCTATTATCACTCCGATTTACTATTATTGAGTGCCATGGAGCGGTACACTAACTTAGTTTATGTGTCAACAAAGCCCAAAACATCGGCAAGTTATTGAAACGCAAGTTTATGAGAGAGTGATTGTATATTTCACGGACAAAGATCCTGTATGTCAGCAGGGTAGAGGGGGTCATATGACCGATATAATTTTCCATACATAAAAAAGAAATAGGTATGGTTGACATGTTTGGTGTGTTGTTTGAAATATTAAAACAGGTCCGCTTTTTGAATCACCCTATATAAGAATGAAGAATAAAAATATATTTATTTATTAAATTTAAAAAAAAAATGTTCCAATTTTTTTTTAAGTTTTTTCGGCAACTGAGGCCTTTTAGACTCCGTCCTTATTTATTTAAATTAATTGGTAGCCAATATAATATAAATAAATTTTCGCTCAGGACGGGAAGCGAACCACTGACCTTTGGTACGTAGAGACAAGACCTCTAGCTCCGCACGAAGGGACAGGGACAAATGTTTTATCCCATAAAATAATTGAAGTGAAAGATAAAAAAAATTTGAATAGGTAGTTGAGGAAGCATAGAGACCCCAAATTTAGCAACAGAAATAAGTGGGTAAGCCTACTATCTGAAATATCTGACTTCCACTTGATTTTATTTGATTTCTATTAATATTTTTAATTATATAACTACTTTCTAATTATATTAATAGTTGCGGAATTTATTTAGTTTCTCTTAAGAAAATTCATTAAATTAAAATTTTTATATATCACTGGTAGTCAGACAGATAAGCGGTTTCTATATCACAAATACGATATGGAAAATTAATAAAAATTAAAAGGGGCGATCGCCTGGGTGTGCGGTCATTCAAATATCAGAAAAATATGTCGGCTTGTTAGTGAAAGAAATATTTTCTGAGAATTTTGAATAGCGTTACAAAGATGGAGAAAAGATAGAAAAAGGGTCCTGGGAGAAAGGGATGCGCTAAGCCCGGTCACCGAAGTTGGTTAGGTTGGGTGACCCCTCAGACAATTAACCACAGGTGGATGAATGCCTACAGGGCTAAAAGGGCAGGTAAATAAATGCTTTTAGCATAGAGAGAGGAAGACAAGGGTCAGGGCCGACGGGGGTGACACTTACCTTCTCGGGAAGAGGTCACCCATTAGACAAGGCAACCGAACGAGCCCACAAAACTCTTTTTGTTTTGCAAAGGGAAATTGCTAGTGATAAATAATACATTTCTTTTTAAGATATGGCGAGCTCAATTCCTTATAATTTTAGTGATCAATCGCATCGCATTTTGATTTTTTATGAGTGACAGAAAACGTATTTTGGAAAAAGAAAGAAATAATAGAGTTCATGTTTCTCTTTCAGAATATTTTATATGCCCAAATACTTTTATAGGATCTCTATGGGTGAATGAGCCCTGAAGCCTCCACAGCTGATAACGAATGGCACGAGCAAAAGAAAACAGTCATTGCAATTCTAATATAATAAATTTTATTTTAATGGTTGAAAAAATTCAAACCTAAGGAAAAAATTAAGAAACTTTTAGAAAATAACTTTTACCTTGGAGGAGAGATAGAGATAGTGACATTGTCAATATTGATAACCTTCAAAGACTAAGGATGTGGGTTCGAATCACAAACAAAAAAATGGATACCACCAATTGGTGTAAATAAATATGTGGGGATAAATAATTGGATGGTAAAAATATTGAAGGCTATATGGCCTCAGATGCCGAAAAGACTAAAAAAAAATTTACTATCATAAAGATGGTCAGTGGAAATATGATTAGAGAAGGGATCTTGATAAATAAGTGAAATATCACTTGATATCACGCAAAAGAAAATTTAACTCAACGACTAAATAGATAATAGAAAAGTATAGATTTGTAACATTAAATAAACTTATTAATAAACGAGATATATCATCCGAGATAAATCTAAATGCTCATCATGTTAAAAATTTTTGGTGATTCAAGCAAAATGAAAGTCAGATTATTTATAAAAACAAACTCACAAAAAGGAGAGGTAATTTTGTGTAAAAAAATGGTGTGTCTGCCTGTCTATCAAAAACAAAAAACGATCTTTTCCAAATTATATGAGTTTTAAAATGTATTATTTATTTTGTTTGAATCCACAATTCGAACATTCTGAGTTTTGAGTTAAGGATTTACTTTCCTATATTTTTTCAAGGAAATGTATTATGATTAATAATAATATCAAATAAACTAATAACTAAGAAAATTGAAGAAATTTTGATAATGTTGTATTTGATAAAAACCTTTTGGGAAAAAAAATTAAATTTTTTCATTTCATTGCCAATAATCCAAATTTTGTTCTAGAATATTTTTTTGTCTAATGACATATATTAATAGTTATAATATTATAAATCAAATTTTACATTATGCAAACGACAGCTCATTTAAATATTATTTTAAATTGATCAAATCAATCATTTCGTATTTGATTAATATTAATGAAAAGGTTAATTTTTTAAATTGGATCAAAGAATACATTTTTGCGCCCGTTATTAGGTCTATGCATTACATCGAACTCGCTCTGCTCTTCTATTTCATTAGAGGGGAATTCATTTGGAAAACAATTCGATGATTATGAGTCCCTAAAACATTTTTTTTTTCTGAATATTAATTTAAATTTTAATAAAAATAAATTCCACAATCGGCCTATTTCTTTAATGCTTGAGTTTGCATATTTATCATTATGCGTTGATATATAAACAGAAAATAGAGAGCGGTGATATTTTTTGAAAAAGAAAAAAAAAAAAAGCATACAAATTTTTTACATAGTCTCTTAAAAAATTCCATTATGTAGACTCATCAGGTTTTTTTCCTCAAACTCTGAACTGTAGGCCATTTTGTTTGAACTTTTTTTTTTTTAAATGACGCATTGACTGTCCCCTGACTGACTGAAAAAATGTATATAGGTACATAGAGCTGATTCGGAATTTAAGACAAAAAAAAAGGCAAGAAGCAGAATGTTGTCATTAAGACCACAAATTTTAGATAACTTTTAATTATATTTATGAGGGTGGTAGAAATCTTGATAAGATTATATTCAAAAACTTAAGATACAAAATTTGATCATAATAAAAATAAATTGATAAGAGATTTTAATAAAAATCTTTGAGAAAAACTTTTAATCGCCTTTTGAGGAAGAGAAAATGCGCGGTAGTCAGATTCTAATGTAACCAGGGATTCGAAATCTTATAGCCTAATAAATTATTGGATTTGATGAAGGACTCCTTTTGGCGTCTCAATTCAATAAAGAAAATGAAGGAACGTATTTGACGTCAAATGAAATAAATAAATGGTAAATTATTTTATTAAAGTAAGGTAGTTAGTAAGATGTGCTATATGTAGTAAAGGTAAAGAAAGAGCGATGGAGCTAATATTATTTCTTTTATTTAAAAGTCCAGAACGACGTTTCGGTCAGCTATGCAACCATCTTCAAAGCCAGGGATTTGTCAAAAAAAGAAGATAGTCGCATAGCTGTCCGAAACGTCGTTCTGAACTTTTAAATAAAAGAAATAATATTAGCTCCATCGCTCTTTCTTTACATTTATTATATATTTTATTAAATTTAAAAATTTGGAAACGCACATATGAATATTTATTCTAGCCTCCTCTTTCATTATCATTTTTTCATATTTGCCAAAAAAAAAAAAAAAAAATGATAAAATAAAATTTGCCAAAATTTTTTTGAAGGATGGATTTGTAGGAAAAAAAAAAAGTTTTTATCCCATGAATTGTTTCCTTTTAATAATATTAATATATCAAAAAATAATAAACTTGTTTCGGTCCATGAGAGCAGAGTTTGATATAAGCATCAGAACAAGAGCAGAGAGTAGCCTGCGTGGGGATTGATTTGGTGGTCGGATGATCGCCTCTCTGCGGTTGCACGTCGCCTATATACATATTTAAACCTCAAAAATGTGTATTTTTCAGTTTTTCTTTTTCTTCTTGCTTTTCAGTCACGTTTTCCCTTCTATTTTTTCTCTCTCTCGACTTATTCTTTCACGTGATCCATTTGTTAGTGTCGAAAGTTTTTTTTTTTTTTGTCGTTTGATAATTTGTGGCTGTGAATGATTCTTCGTTATCATGGATGGACCAACAGAGAGTTCGTTTTTTTTTTCTTTCTTTTTTTAAGTTTATTAGTTGGCATTCGACAGTGGCTTGCTTGTTGTGTATTATATTATAAACTCACACAGAGAGTGTGAGAACAAGAACATGTTCAGAGAGACGGGTAAAGTTACATTTGATGAGGTCACCAATTAGCACGGCGGTGCAAGAAAACCAGCTTGGAGCAGAAGAGGTGACCATCACGACGACCCCTCCGAACTAACAAATTGATGGCACTCACGTCCCACCGAAAAAATCTATTCTTTGATTAGCTCTTTTTTTTTAATATACATAAAAATCCCTTTAGAATTTATTCTTTTAAATTGGAGAGACCAATTTGTTCCGTTGCTTAAAAATTTACTTAACTACTCTATCAGATTAAGATTACGTTGATAAATAAGTTAATTGAAATATATTAAGTAGAGAGACAGTGGCATCCACCTCTAGCCTTGGGAATTTGCATTTCACCATCTCTCTATTAACCCAACCCATATCAACCCTATTATTACACTTAGAGTTTCACAACAAAAGTGAATTAAAAAATAGGCAACAAAGTTGTAAAGATTGTTATAAAAACTCCCATTCAGGAATCCATAATTATCAAAAAAATTCTAAAAACGCTAAAAACTGATCGATTGGTTTCGAAATCTTATAATTTTCCCTTTAGATTAGGCTAAAGTTCATTTATTTCAATTCACAGGTATAAATCAAAATAAATTTTAGACCTACCGATAGTTAATTACTTTAAGAGGAAGGAAATATTAATATATAAT
>JAAAKE020062884.1:0-25477 GCA_010014785.2 Anisolabis maritima
CGTGCTGGGCCCAATCCCAAACATTGTGCTAAAGCACCTCCCAGAAAAATACATAAAACATTACACAATCCTTTTCACCTATTTTCGACCCCAATTATTTTATTTGCCTATTCCCCCTCCCTCCTCTTTCCTATTTCAGCTCCCTCAGACGCATGGATGCAAATCTATTCACTTGCTGCTTTAGGGATACACAGCCGAAACAAATGATGTATATAATAATAGTTGTAAATTAATAATATGCATGGCGAACCCTATTTTAACGACTTATATAATAAGTTCATTTTTAATATTATTGTTTTTTTTTCCTCTTCTCCGGAAACGCAAAAAAAATTATTGTTGAAACCTAATTTTTTAATTTCATGGTTCTGAAGATGGGCGGTGTGTGCCTCCGAAACGTCGACAGAGAGAAAATAAAATAAATTGGGTCGAAAATAGTCTTTCATTTGGATTCCCCTATTAATGGTTATAAACAAATTTACAGTTAGGAGTTCTTTTCAAATACCCAAACCTAATTTTTGGTTAATAAAGAAAAATCTTAGAGATTCTGAGAAATTCTGTTAATAGATTAAATATGCCATATTTTTAGAGAAATTAACTTTTTCTTGTTTTTAGATACGTAGATGAGTAAGACCGAATTGAAGAAATATTATTATAAAATAAAAAAAAATTTTCTTCGATTTTTACAGAATCTGAATCGCGAGTGCGAAACGAATTCGGACCTTCTTTGGGAATGAAGAAATCATCTAGTTTGGAATCCCTTCAAACGATGGTCCAAGAGGTAAGGGAATTTAAAATTCATTTTTGCCTTCAACGTTTTTTCTAACTATGGATATTTTCTTTCAATCTGAGAGTGAAATCCAAAGAATCCCATTAAGATGAATTCTATTTTTTTGCTCAGTTGCAACTGCAGAAGGACTGTGAAGCCGCCGCATATGCGTATCGGAACGGCGGAGTGGTTCGTGGTCGCGGCTGCAATGAATCCTTCCGGGCTGCTGTGGACCGCAGTTACGATGCTCCTCTTGCCGAACTCCGATCTCGCCTTGACCAGATGGGTGCTTGTAGGATAAATACTTATCTTCAAATTTCTCTTCAAAGAATTCATAATCTAATAAATTTTTAATATTTTTTTCCCCAGTAACGGAAGAATGTGGGGGACCATATGGTCATGGTGACGGTTTTGCTTGTAGTCGTGGAGGACCTAGACAGAGTTCGTTAAACGCAGCACTCGATGCCAAACACAAAGCGAAGAAGAAACAAGGCCTTCTCAAAGGAATCGGGAGTATGTTTAGATTCGGGAAACACCGGAAAACCCTTGACGTGCCGTTGCATGAGGCTCTTCGAGCAGAACAACAACAACAGCAACAACAGCAAGAAATGATGATGGCTATGCAGATGGATGAGAGACAGGCGGCCGAAGAAAGAGAAGCTGCCCGAAGAGCAGCACAAGAGGAACAACAGAGGATACACGAACAGTTCAAGCGACTCGTACATAGGCAGCAGGTAAGAGATTCTTTATTAAAAATAGAAGAATATAAGAATAAACTAAGGATATCAAATATTCTTTGAAAATCAGCATTCTTTAATCAAATAGAAATAGAGAGACCAAGAAAAGACAAAATTATGCGTATTACTTCGTTTTATAAAATTTGTGTTCATGGAGATAGTTTACCTATTATATCATCATATTGGGTAGAATTTTACGACTATTTGCAAAACATCTGAGGATGTTGTCATCAAATGACATAAAATGACATTAAATTATCTACATAAAAGGCTTAAGTGTTCTAATGCCTGAAAGACCTTTCCACTACATTACGAGCATCTTCATCCAACTTCTCATAAATTGATAGATATTACTTTATAATTTTCATTATGGATTTTGGCCAATCCCCATCTGAGGAATGCCTCCTGCCATTTCCTCTAGATGTTATATACTCCATTTTTTCTAATATATTTTTCCGTCTGATTTACCAACAAAAGTCCGAAATGGTGTTTCTTCTTTATGATTTAATTATCCCAGTTCCAATTTAGCTCAGGCCCAGACCCTAATGATAAGCAAAAGATTCTCAATGTTCAATATCCAAACATTCCTAAACGTTTTCCGTAAAGAGAAGAGTAAGTAAATTATCAAGTTTTATAGAACCTATTTTGGAAAAAAATTTCCTCAAATTTATTTCCATTCTCATTCTAAACGAAACATAAACAAATTTTCTACTGATCTTTGAAAAACTAGCTTTTGAAAAAAAAAAATTTCTAGATGGATAAGTAATGATTTTCGAAAATGTAATTATAGGCCGAGAATTATAAATGTGGATAATTCCTTTTGAATTTGTCCATTTGTCTTAATCTGCTCGACTGTATTCTTATCCCTCCTTGACTTCTTTTTCTTTTCTGTTAAAATGAGAAGGACATTTTTAGAAAATTAATTTTCACAAGATTGTTTCCTACATTTTTGTTTAATAGCTTTATAAATCTGACTTCAATTAATTAGGTTTCCTTTCTTTTTCAGGAAGCGGAAATGGCAGCAATGAATGAACAACAACAACAACAACAACAACAACAATTACAACAACAAATGCCTCAATCCCGAGCAGAACGAATTCATGAACTCCGTGCGCAACATCAACGACGACATCAAGAACGAAGGGGACAATACCCTCTTGACGCACGGGAGGAGAAATATGAAGACATGATTAAACAGGTTAGAAAGCTAAATTCTAGCGTGTCAGAGAATTCTAAGATTCACGGAAGGATTTACTATGATTTCTACATACAAAAACGGAACATTCGTTTATTTAAAACGATAGGATCATAGAATACTCACATTTATTGTTAAATAAATTATTAGTAAAATGAATCGAAGCAAAATCTTTGACTTTTCCTTTGTCCATTCGTAATAGAAACTATTCTCTCTTGCATCCTGTCCTTTGATGCAGAGGTAGAGGTCTCGCCACAAGTATCAGGTGCCAGTGGTTCACTTCCTGTCCTGAGCGACAAAAATTTATTTATATTATATTGGCTATCGATTAACTTAAAAAAATAAGGACGGAGTCTAAATGGCCTCAGATGCCGAAAAAGACTAAAAAAAAAAAACAAAAATAAGGTATATTTACAAAACTTAAGAAAATCGAGACAAAATTGATATTTTTATTTTAACGACGGTCAAAAAACATTCTGTCTCGTTTCAAATTGTTCGTATAGTCAGCTTACTCAAGAGTAGAAACTATTATCTTCAGATGATTTAGGCTATAAACTTCTTGTTCAGGTGGCAGAGTGCTTTTGAGATAAGTTCATTCATCCAAATGGAAACATTTGAGAAAACAGAGTATTAAAGGGGGGGGGGGGGGGAATTTGTATTATATATACAGAATGGAGCAAAATGATCTGACATATTTGTAGGTCTAATAAAAGCAAAATAGAATAAATAATGAATAAAATAATGGCATTTTATGTACATTTTGCTTTTATTATGGTAAACCACAATGTGTACAAATGTGTCAGATTATTATGCCTCATCTTGTATAATTGAGAGCCTGAACATTCGACACAAAGACAGTGAGTTTCAGAGAGTTGCTTGAATTCTAAGGATTTCTCTTAAATTGGCAACAAATAAATTATTTTTGTATTTAATATAGAATTAAATATTAATAAATATAAATTGTTAAATCTCATATTTCAATATGATTTGAATTTAGAGCATGTTTCTCTCACTTTGTGAAAACAGAGTTATCTCTGCGTTGCCCGAAAACGGCCTTACTGATGAAAGTGCTTTTTCAAATTTAAAACACTGAACGAAAAGACATCTTGGATTCTCTCCCTTTAGCATCAAATTCTATTTTTCTCTTTCCACAATCGATAAATCGGCTTTCCTTTTTCATTGATGTCAATTGCTTCTTTTTTCTTCTAAAGAGACTGGAACAGCCGGGTTCATCGGCTCCCATCGACCTCTACGGCGAAATGGGTCGTCCAGGTTCGAGAGTGGGCATCACTGACCCTGCAAGGTTTAGTCATTACGTCAACTACGAGGAGATTCAACATCATCTCAAGTAAGTCCTACCTCCCAGTCATCTTGCACCGGAATTTTTGTTTTTTATTCGTTCGCTCACACGTTTCATTTCATTTTCAAAAAAAAAAAAAAGCCACACTTTGGAGAAATTTAAAATCATTTCATTTTTGATCTTTTACTAAAAGTGAAATATCCTCTCTAGATCTAGACTTTAAAGCAAGGGTTCTGAACCTGGGGTCCATGATCTTAGCTGAGAAAAAATCTCAATATTAATTATATTTAAAAAACGTAAAAATCATTATTGATTTATTAAATATCCTCAAATAGCACATCGCAATAATGTCCTTTTCAAAGATAAAAAACAACAACTTTTTTATAAATAAAATTTAACTTTTTTCATTTTCTTGAATTTCCCACTTTATACTTCAAGCAGTAGCGTAGCCAGAATTCCTATTGGGGAGACTGAATAAAATTTTTTCTTTTATTGCCCTTAGTATTTTTCTTTTTTTTTTTTATAAGTGGTTCTTCTTAGGAATTCAATTTATTATGTATTATTTTTGTGATTTTTTCTGCCCTTTAGAGGCTCCTCTCCTGGATACGCCGTCTATTTATCCCTTATTATTTGATGGGTTTATAAAAACATCGTTTTATTTAATTTTATTGTTAAAAAAGTGATTGCTTGCACTTTTAGTTTATGCATTTAAAAATATTCTGAGAAGGTCCGTGACCCTTTGCGGTACGAAAAAGGTTAAGAACCTCCTCTATAAAACATTCGGGATTTTAGACATTATCAAATGAGATCAAATTCCTCTTGAATCCCTACATTTTTTTTTAATTTTTTAAAGTATTTTTTAGTTTACTACCCCATTTGGAACTAGAGTAGAAAATTTTATTTTTATCATGAAAAAAAATTCAAAGACCAAAGAGGAGAAGGGGGAAGGGGCAATTAACAAAGTGTGGCAGGCATTTCGTTTTCGTGTTGTTGGGATATGCATGTGAGGTGTGCGCTTGTTTTCTCTCTCTCTCTCTCTCTCTCTCTCTCTCTTTCTCTCCTTGGTTAATGGCTCTCTGTTTTTGCCCCCCCCTCTCTAATGGTGTCCGTGGTGTTGTTGTTTTTCTCGTCCCTCGTCAAGCCAACGCAATGAGCAACAGCATCAACAACAACAACAACAACAACAACAACAACTGTCAGACAGTACCATCGTACAGATGCGTCGCCAGGTGCAGCAGCAGAGATCCAAAGCCGCCGAAGAAAGGTACGTAATGGAAACTTGCTTCTCTTTCTTTTTTTTTCCCCCTCTTTCTTTATATAAATAGTAGAAGAGAATATATTGTATAGTCAAACAATTGTATGCAAAAATATAATTCATTTTTTTAGAATAATAACTGTTTTATTTTTAATTGAAATTTGTTTTTTTTTTTTATAGGATTTGTTTTTTGGATTTCTCTTGGGATTTTTGAACCAAAATCCAATCCAATTTTCATTATAGAGGTTGATTGAAATTTCAACCCTGACATACTAATTTTATACATAAATAATGCGGTAAAAACATAAAATAGTAATTTTTTTGTTTCCTTCAAGATTTTCAAAATAAAACCCCTCCTTTCTCTCTGGTGATATAATCCCGATACGTTTGTTCGTTTAGGAGGAGATGGGGCTCAAACTTACCGACAGAGTTTGACAAAGTTTTTGCCTCTCTGCGTTAACCCCCGATTTTTTTATGGTGTAGAGAATTTTCTTGAGTACATTTTAAGCTTTGATTAATTCAGATTAGTGATCGGGAAAATCCCCTTTTGAGGGCTATATATAATAATCTTATATACTTGTATAACTTGAAAATATCCGGAGAAATCAATCATTTTTTTTTCTCTCCTCTCAACGTGGTATTTGCCTATCTTCTAAGACCTGAACCTGACCCTCATTCTTACTAATAATAAGATCTGCTCTGCGCCAGCCAACCTTGGGAATTCACGGACCAGCAACTCTAAATATGAAATTCCAACCCTCCTCCTTTATACATAAGGAGATAAGATATACAAAGTTTTTTATTAATGACCATTATACTTTCATTCATTAATTAGAAGTGATATCTACATTTGTGCGCTTTACACCTACGCCTATTCATTAAAATGAAAGAATGGCCCTAAGGACCTACAAATTTTATAATAGACCACCGGTTTTTGATCTACACTTGGTGTTGATAACCCAAACCGAAATGAGACCCAGTTAGATAAAACTGCTCCTAAAAAAAAGGGGGGGGGAGAGCTTTATAATTGTATTGAAAAAACTATTAGCTATTAGCGTAGACATACGAAAATTTGACTATATAATATTTAGAATTCCTTTATTTCTTACCAATTCTTCAATTCTTTTTCTAATTTTAAGTAAGTAAGAGAATAAAGAAAGAATCATCATGCTGATGTAAAGGTAAAACACATGCATGCATGATCCGCACGATGCACGGTTGTTTGTGTGTGTGTCTCTGTTTGTAGCTTCTTCTATACGTAGATATGCACTCTCTTTTAAATATAAATACTACAATAGAAAATACAACATGTTTTTAAATGTCCTGCCTTTATAATTTGACAACAAGCAGAGTTTCTGTTGTCTAACTGCTAGGCAAACAACACAAGAACGCTCCGGGAAATGGAAAACGTAAAGAGACCATATTGAATTTGTGATGTAAAAAACGCAATCCAAGGAGCCTGGGACCGAGATCCAAATAATTTGTTGACCCATAAATCGCCGGAATTCAAATTATTTGGGAGCTCTTCAGGGTCTTAAATTATAAGAGCTTAAGCTTCTTCATATATGTTATTAGAAATGATGATAAGACAAAAATATTTTGACATTTCCCTCTTTCCCTTTATTGGGAAGAGTGAGGGGAGGGGGGGGGGGGGCAGATTGAGAAAAGTTGAGCAACAGTGGCGTAGACAATTTTTCTGTGAAGGTTTTAAAGTTAAAATAAATTCAGATTTGAGTCGGGAATTTTTCTAATTTTAATTTCAATAAGAAAGTGGGCTAAGAAGTTTATATCTATTTATATACTCTCTAGAATCCTTTTTCTTTTATTTTTTTAAATGATTTTTTAGTAATAATTGTTTAGAGAACGTTAATCATTTTAAATGAAGATCGGGTGGACTAGTGGATAAATTTTGAAGGGATTTTTACTTTTTTTAAAATTGTGTCTCAGTTCTAATTCACATCTTCCAATTCTTTTAGAAAAACTTTTAAAGCAGCCTGCATGTTTCACTTAAGAGCGAATTATTATTGAAAGAGCCGTCTCTTGCGTCCCACACAGCCGTCGCCAGCAGCACTACCACTCGCAACGCAGGGACCAACGTGATCCGCAGCCCCGGCCTGTCTCCAACTTCTACGAATATGAGACAGTGCAGAGTGCACTACGCCAACAGCAGCAGCACTTCCAACAGATACACCAGCAACAACAACAACAACAACAACAGACGTCTCGTCGGGCTGTGCCTGGATCGGCGGCCGCTCATATTGCAGTGGCAGAGTCCAATTCGCTCCCGAGGAGGCCAAACGGTCAGTCCATTCAATTTTCTCTCTAGTTTAAAAAGTAAAGGAGATCATATGAAAATGTTAATCGATCCTAATTATCAGTCACTCAATCAATCAAAATTCAGTAGCTTTCTCTTAGAGAGGAAGAGAAAGTAACATGATGCGATGTCACCACAGATCGACATATTTTTTCTTTCAATCCCCAAGGGGTAAATTGTGTTACCACCAATTTGTTAATTCCAAATTTAACAAGACAATATTTATAAATAAAAAAAAAAATCTGGTGCAGTCGTACAACACACAACTTTCTCTTACCTGTGTGTGTTGTCACACAATTTTATTTTAACTTTTATATTTAGAGATTTTTCGTTTGTGTGTATTAATCAATTATCAATATTATCAAAAAAAAAAAAGAATTAAATTAATTAAAAGGGATGGCCTCGTAGACAACCTTTAATAAATTTTAAAAAAGTTAATTAATTGGCAATTAAATCTCGTTTATTAATAAACACAGTAATTAATATTTTGTTACCATGGCAACGAGTCTTCCTGCTATCATTTCTATAGGATTCTTAAAATCCTAAATTGAGGGTCCCATATTATTTTGACCTGGAAAATTATTAATAGATTTTAAAGAATATCTAAATTATTATGTGTGCGCCAATTTAATTCAAATCGTTATAGGAGAAAATCATAAAAGTTCTAAAAACGTATAAAAGTAAAGTGGCACCCAAAACAAACAATTTTGAGCCTGATAACAATTAGTTCATTTCAAAGAGCAAATTTTGAGGAAATAAAAAAAACTGAACAAGTAGTTAGTATTCTTTGGCCGATTTTATTGAAAATCTTTGAGTCATATGCGATGTGGGTATGAAATTTGAATTTTTTTCGTTTTGAGATATTTTTGACCATTTTCCGAGACCCAAGGGATCCAAAAACGGGTATTTCCGTTGAAATCCCAACAATAGATTTGTTTAAGATTGCAATATTTTCTCATTATATGTAGGTAGGGGAAAATATAAAAGTTTCCAAGGAATATGAAATATCTTAAGGCAGGCGAGAGATGATTATATTTAACTAAATCCCATCAAAATCGTTAGAGATCTTTTCTTCTTTGCCAGGAAAGCTTCTCATTAGGAGGAATTATTAATACAGAGGTATAAGATAAAAAAAAAAGTAATTACAAGTTAGTTAAGGGCGGAGGGTTTATCTTTCTTTCCATAATAATAAAAGAGTCACTTAAAATCTAAAAAAAAAAGTCGCCAATGATGTTAATGATGTTTCTCTTTCCTTTGTTAATTAACAAGTTAAGCTAAGGAGAAAAAAATTTCAATCTTTCCAAATGACACCGTGAGATCCTGCTCTCTTCTCTCTCTCTCTCTCTCTCTCTGTTCAACCCCCTGGAGTGAGAAAAAAATAACAGGGTGAAAGGCGGTTATTTTTCTTTGAATATTAACGAACAGGACTTGTTTGGCATCATCAGATTTTTGTCTCTAAAAAATATTGCTTTAATAGAAGCTTAGAACCTTTTGTGGTGATTTCGGGAGGTACTTTACTTCTCTTCGTGTCTCTGCTTAAAGGCCCATTTCATAAGAATTACTCTTCCCAAATCCCCAATGGGATTGATTAAAAGGTGCCATCTTCCAAAC
Source organism: Anisolabis maritima (assembly GCA_010014785.2). Taxonomy (NCBI): domain Eukaryota; kingdom Metazoa; phylum Arthropoda; class Insecta; order Dermaptera; family Anisolabididae; genus Anisolabis; species Anisolabis maritima. The sequence continues at coordinate 9,179 of JAAAKE020062884.1, forward strand.
TCTAAGGGCATATTTTTTGGACCTTAAATAAATCCGCTTATAAAGAATTGAAATCGATGCAACTTGTATTTGAAAAGTTTTTATTGTTTTGATCGTTTCACAAAAGGTGCAACTGTTTGAATACAAACTGGTTGCATCGAACTAGTTGCATCACATGGCGTATTTAGGCAGAACAATTGGTTTCTTATGGCTCCATTTATTAGAATCTATGTTGGAATCAGAGGGGGGAAGCGATGTCACTTGCGTCTGTTCCTCCGGAACAATTTATCAACGAAAATAAGGGATCAGATGAAGATATTATTAATGATGCTATAATTATTGCAGCGCGCTCTCTGGGGAAACAAAATATCTCTTTAACTATTCGAAATAATACCTATTCATTTCAAATAACTTTTGTTAAAAAAATTTTTTTGTATACGGTATATTACAAAAAACCTAATTAAAGGGAAATAAATAATTCATAAATTAGGATTGGAAGCGATTGCAACACCTCTAGTGGCCAACTCGACAAGCTCTAAAATTGCACTAAAAAGTGGAAAATAATTTTTCATAAAAGCGAGGGCTCTCATTGAATCTTAAATTATCATTAACGGGAGATTAAATAAATTATTCAATAAACGCCCACGCTTTTATAAAAAGTTATTTTCCTCTTTTTATTGCCTTTTAAATAAAAGCCTTTTTTTTTTTTCTAATTTATTTTTATGTAGTGACAAATTCTCAATTAAAATTGTGGTGAACTCAACGGATATTCATTTTCTAAAAAATAGCTCTTTAATTAGCTATTATCGTCGCCTTCTCTGCTCGATAAGAGAGAGAGAGAGAGAGAGAAAAGTATTTTGATTTAATATTCCTTGAAAGTTTGTTTCCATTTCATTTAATTTTAAAAGAATTGATAAGAAAAAGAAATCAAATCAGTAATTGAGCATTTTGTGCAAACAAAAAAGTAGAGAAAGAGTTTGTTAAGAAATTGAGTTGAGAGTTTATAAATTGGAACCCCTCGATCATTTTTTACAAAGTTTTGTAATGCTAAATAAATAAATAAGTTGCACAAAATGACTTCAAACAGAGAAGAAAAAAACAAGTCTACCGGATTTCATTTCATTTGGACCGTATAGGCCCATCTATCAGGGCCGCCGTTTGTTTACCCGAGATGCTTTCGTGTACGTAGACACACACCTCAAATCTAGCCGACCTCTGGCCGTATCAATACATTCGAATTTTTTTTTTTTTTTTTTTTAGTTAAATAAATTACTGCTAATTAAAATTAAGTTCACGTCAAACTTGCAAATTTTTCTCTCAGATTTATTTTATTATTCCAGTCTCTACATTTGAGAGTTTCTAAAAACTCTTTTCAAATATCGATTACCATTCATCCGTTCTATAAACAGTTTATGATTCAAATTAATCCGATTTCGCAATATCCACATTCCCTTTAAGTTTTTTTTTTTTTTTTTTTTTTTTTTTTTTTTTGAATTCAAAATACCTCGTTCTCGCATCAAAAGAGATTTCCTTCCAGTAAAAAGGAATTGGCGAGTAATTTATCTGATAAATATTTCTTACCAACATCAAATGACGTCACATTGATTATGAACAAAAAAAAAAAGATATATTAAATAACCTAATTATTTTAAATAGAAGAGTTCTGTGAGGGTGCGTTATTTATTTTCATAGGCCGGGATCTCTTAACAAGAGAGAAGTTAAGGGTGTGGTGCGAAGGGAGATTAGAATCGAGTTCAATTCACATGGAACTGGTGTACCAATAAAAAATACAACTCGCCAAAGATAGGTTTCTAGCTCGGAAGCTACATTAAACCTTTATGTCTTATGTGATTATTGTTGCTTGTTCCATTACAGGGAGCTGTTCATAAGGCGGACGAAATAACGAATGACCTAATGATTAGAAATTAATATTTTCTCACAAGAATGGATCGCGTGCTCCTCAATTATCCTTTCAGGACTCCTATTAATAAATAAATTTTTTTTTAAAGTCTTATAGACTTTTAAACAATCACAATTAGATTATATACGATATGTATTATCCAGGCATATTTATTTAAACCATTTGGTATCCAATTGATTTAAATAAATACCTGGGCTTTTAAGGTTAGCAGCATTGACAATGTCAATATTTTTAACTTCTAGACCACGGTGGAGGGAGGATGGGATAAATAAATTAAAAAGAATGTCCCATGGATCTCGGTTCAATATATATGTTGGGATTCCAAAAATTAGATTGATTTTTTTTTATTATTTTTGCCAATGCCCATTTTACAAAAAATATAAAAGAACACGTCCAGACTGACTGATTTATCTTCGCAGAGCCTAAACCCCTCAATTTTCAAATAGAAAGCTAAGTACATAGAGTAACTTTTTTGGAGTTGGCACATTCTTCTTCTTCTTCTTCTCCAAAGTGGAATATATTCTAATGTTTAAAATGGATTAACTACATAATCAATAAATAGATGAATTTTGAAAATTGTAGAAAAATTATTTAACTTCAACTTTTGCTGAAGTAAATTTGTATAAATAATAAAAATTTGAAAAAAAATATATGAATAAAATTTTAATAACAAGATTTGAAGCTTATCTATGATAAGAGTCCATAAGGTGCTCCATCGTTGGTCGATGATGGATCAGCTCTAGCCTTCAGGAAGTTAGTGGCGGAGACGGATACAATTTCCGTGGCATAGGCCAGGGCGAAACGGCAAGAGTGAGATCGTTTCTTCAACGAGTGACTGATTACTATCCTCCGGGACTCCTCCTCCTCCTCCTTCTGGACCCTTACGTCAGCCGTTACACGCAAATGCCCAAATTTGGCAATCTTCTGGGTCAGAGGGTAGAGACTCATTTTGACCTCTTTGTCTTGAAATAAACAATGCAGCGGTAGCTCTTGACGTCATCTGACTTTCACTGCTTTCTTCTTCTTCTTTTTTTTTTTTTTAGCAAAAACAACCATGGGGGATGGGCGATATGCAATTTTGTGCACTGTTTATGTTGCACCATTTTAATATATATTCTGTTTTTCCGCGGCTTAAAAATGCCATATGTTCTTCAGTTTTCATTCTTTAGGCGGATACTTAAAATTAACCTTTCCATCCCGACATCATGGAATAAAACGTTAATAGAGAGTTGCATGCGTGGATAGTCGTTGCATTATTTACTTTCCGACAATCGATACAAACAGAAAAGACCCTTTCAGTTTATACCAAAACTTTATGATAATTTTGGTTAGAATTTTAGTTCTTTTTCTATAAGCCGCAGTTTTATTTGTAACAAGCCGCGGCTTATAACTGGAAAACTCAGTATTTGTAATGTATTCTGCATCTCGTGTAAATAAACGGGTAGCAGGGCCTGTACGGACCAAACGAAATTAAATGAAACAGTCATTCTTTCGAACATACTTAATAATGCACTTGAAACAATAATAAATTAATAAAAAGAAGCAAGCTAATAGTTCGCATTGTTATTTTTTGTACAGGAGGCGTAATCCATCAACAATCAACGCGCGGGGGAGGCGAGTATGGTCCGCCGTCGTCGTGCAACGGCCTTCATCCCCCACATTTAAACAACCACCACCAACAGCAGAAACACTCTAGGAGTGCGTCACAGGGACAAGGACAAAGGGCTCATGGACCTTTCGTGACCCACGTCACAATCGGCCAATGTGCTGGCGGTCTCCCACCTCCTCCACCAGGCTCCAAAGTCTAAGAAGAGGAACTCCCTCTCCCCCCTCCTCCAAGTGCCATGCACACACAAAGACATTCCGTTCCAAAAGACAAAACATCATACATCTTCCACGCATCTTGTTCTTCTCTACACACACTCACACAAACACAAATATGGATATAGTAATTTATAAATTAGTACGCTATATATATATAATTAATTGTGATATTTCCATTAATGATAAGAATGTAAATAACTCTATTATATGATTATGATGATAGAAAAATTATATTTTTAGCCTCTCGTTAATTCGTGCAATTCGACAGTATTTAATGGCGATCAAATGTCATTATTTTATATATAAATATATATATTTTAATAAATCGGACCTTTTTAGAATATCATTTTGTTTGTTTAAATCATTTCCTTTCAGTGATGCAATATATTTTTGGAACGGCAGAGAGGCGAGAGTTCCGGTAAGGAAATAGCTAGCGGGTAGATAATGAGCGCGGTATAATCTCTAATATTTGTTTTTAGTGATCTCAACGCCTCTAGAGGCCTTTTGGAAAAGCTTTATCTTTTGGTTTTTAAATAAAATAGATAAATGACTATAAAATATTCTTTTTACATAGTTTTTCTTAATAAATATTAAAACAAAATTCTTTTAATATTTTGTCGTTGACGTAGAGCAGAACTCTTTTCGCTCTGTGAACCAACAAAATATCTCAATATAGGTATATTCGTTCTCTCTCTGAGTGTAACTAATATAATTCATACAATATAGGTAAATAGAAAAAAAAAAAAAAGTTGATTTGACTTTGTCACTCTTGAAGAAGAGTGCGAGCAATTAGTGAAACCTCGTTGTCGAAATAATTGTTTTTTATTTAGTACATCCTTTTTGATTGATTCATCTCCACTTCACTTTAGCAAAAAAAAAAAAAAGTAAATTAATAAAAAAAAAAACTGAACCTCCGAGAAACAACGCCTGCCCAAAGCCATTGATATTGGAATAATTTCAACAATTAAAATACAATAATATAAAAATAGTGAAAAATTGTTGTCGTTGAAAAAGAATAAAAGCAAGAAATTATATTCCTTGTATAATTGAGAATTTTCATTTCTATAGCTTTCCTCTTAGGAATTGATTGATGTGCAATTTTATTATTTCTTTTGTTGTTCCAAAATATCGAAATGATGAAACAGACAGACAAACGGATATCAATCCATTGTCATAAAATTGAGTATAATTTTGCACATGGTGGTCGTTTTCGCATCGAAGCGTTGCGGCCTTGTGCCCATCTGCCCCTCAGACATTAGGGCCTAATGTGCGCATGCGCCTTCACTTCTGCGGGAGAAGACGTTTTTGGTCGAGCGTCTTTCTGCGTTTTTTTTTTTTTTTTTCTTGCTATGACCACCAGACCTGCGTAATCGGTTCAAAATTGTCTGACTCCGACTCCGACCTACATAACCCCCTCCCCCCGGTCCGAAAATATATTTTCTCTAAGACGAGGCCCAAGTGCAAGATATTTTTAGGGGTTCATATTCAAATTAAATATTTAATAATTTTTCAATTCGCCGGGGTCGGGTGGCCACATTTTTATTGATTCGATTCTGACTCCGGGAAGCCGAACTCTGACTCGCCTGATGGTCCCACTTTTTTTTTGGATGTCGCGTCCTTGATGATAGGAATTATAAAAATGAACGATATATAATTTATTGAAATGAGGGGTTTAATTCTTTTATTAATTTTATAGAAAGAATACTGAATTACTCATAAATATGAAAATAAGTTTAACATTATATATTGATATTTAAAGATGAAATAAGCGTGAAATTTGAAGTTTTTTATATAAAATTTTATTTTTTTACATTTGTGTTATATAGACTTAACTTTTTTCTCCTCCCCCTTTCTACGAAATATGAATTTCGTCATCCAATTCAATTTTGGCCAGCAAAAGAAGCACCTTGGCATGAAAAGTCAAATGTGGCCAGTCAATACGCGTCACGACGCGTGATAAAAAAAACCAAGCCAAGAAAATGGAACCCAGACGATCTATCTCCCGTTGGACTTTGAAATACGTCGCCGCGAATTAACGCCGGCCTCATTTATTTATACACTGTCCCGTTACAAGATACGCGGCTAACAACACAAAGGTGACAGATTGGACACGTCAATCATGTGTATAATATCACTCAATTATTTTTTAACAAATTTTAAGGCACAGGGAAACATTGACCGACGTTAGGGTCTGGGAGAGACTCAGACCAAGTGTTGTCTACTCTACAGGCCCATTTAATTCCAATTCCAGTTTCTTCTGGTGTGATTACAATTTCCTAAAATTTTAATTCTTATTTTTCCAACTTTTTTGAGAGTAGGGGTGGAGGTTAGGACCCTCATTTAGAAGAGATATTATTTGGAGCTAGTTGGGGGGCACTCGATGTAAAGAAAAAGTTGCGTCGACGTTTGAGTCGCGAGGCGAGAAGTGGAAAGAGAAAATTATAATATCGAGCATTATTGTAACTTGTTCCAAGTCTAGAAGAAGGTCTCAAAAATTAATCTTTTCTTACACTTGCTATCAACTTCTCCAGCCATCGTCTATTATTTTTAGAAATTTGTCTTTGCAACCGTCGAGGGGCAAAGAAACAACTGCACATGCGTCTGATTATTTCATCAAGAAACACATACTTATTAAGCTATAATCTCAGCATATTTAATATGCTAATGAATAAATTAATTAGTTTGGGATGTAAAAAAAATCCCTGTTTGGGAATTTAGCAAATAGTCCTCCCCCGAAAGATTTGACTGTAAAGGAAAGTCTCGACCGCCCTTTGCTATGATACTATTACCCGGCACGGCTTGCCCGGGTTCGAGGTTCGCGGGGTTAGAGGGGGTGAGGAGGGCGCCGTCGGCGGCGGCGGCGTCGGAGGCAGCGGAGGCGACGGCGGTCCAGCGGCGATCGATCGCCCCAACCGCCAACCAGACACACACAGCCAGTGGCTGTGCTGGCAGCCGGGCCGGGGCAAATTTTGCATGCGTTCGTATGTCGGTTGGTGGTGAAGTGACGTCAACGTCTGTGCTTCTCTGGTCTGGTCATCTCATTTCCAACAATCAGTCAGGTAAGCGATCAAGCCAATCAATATTTTATTCATATCCCAAGGATTTTATTCTTTTTTAATTAAACCGCCCTCTTCGTTAAAATTTGGAACTAAACATTGCGATTTTTCCTCCTAATCTATCCTCCTCACTCCCCTATTTTTATCCATTATCCTGGAGTAATTAACACCAAAAGAAGAGATGTAGAGTGCATATAAATACAAAAAAAACTTTCTTAATTATTAAAATTAAAATTCACAAATTCCCGACCTAAAATTAATTAAAATTTTATTTATAGAATTTTTTTATAGAATAATAATTGCAAAATTTAATTATTTTAATTCTTAATTACCCAATGAAGAGAAGAGATGTAGAGCATATATATATTTCTAATTATATTAAAATTAAAAGAATTCCCCATCTCGAATTTGAATTAATTAAAACACCTTCTCTAGGGAAAATTTTCTATACTTTAAAAAAAATCCATTAGAGTTGATGCGTTAATGACCAACAGACAGACTTGGTATTTAGAGACTGCCTTGTCTTGTTTTGTTTTAATCTTCTCCGCCCTGCAAAACAAATATGACCGATTGGAGGACATGCATTGGCTCCAGTCGATTTTATTATGTCAATAAGCCACTAAAGAGAGGGCATTAAGCGGATTCCAAACAGACAGATTTTGCCAAATAAATATTGCGTGTCTTATAGAGGAGGGGGCGTCAAATGACAACAAATTGTCTCCGACTTTTCACAAAGAACAAATCAAACAACTTTGATTTTGATTGATTAAAATACAATTCTTCACTCTTTGGTTGGCCAGATGGGAGTTGGTTTTTTCCGAGCCGCCCAAGGAAAGTGTTTGTCCTGAAGATGGATGTCGCAGAAATTGTCGAATAAAGACGTCTTTTGATTTTAATTGATAAAATTGATCGATTTGAAGAGATTCTGAATACAACAAATAGGGTATGAAAGAATAAAGCCGTTGCTAAGGTCCGCCGCTATTCGTAGACCCCCGTTTTCTCAAAGAATGAATATGAATATATATGAAATCAAAATGGCCTCAGTAGGAAGGGACATAAGATTAAAATAAGAAATATAAAATAAGGTTTATATATGCCAGTGGATCCCTGATATATTTTTATTAGTTAATCTTATCTCATTTTTAAAAATAAATGTCAAACTCTGCTCGCAGCCTATCATTCCAAAATAATCATAACAAGACACTCAATAGCCAATCAGCAGCCTGCCATGATAAATCGGATTGTAATATAGTAGAGATACTTCTTATTTTAAATAAGCTACGCTGCACTACTTCATAATTCATAAATATCTTGTGTCGATTTTTATTTCGGCCATTATTGAGGCCATTTAGACTCCATTAATTGGTAGCTAAAATAATTTAAATAAACTTTTGTCGCTCAATAAATCACTGATCTTGGACACATGAAGCGAGACCTCTGCGCTAAGGGAAAATCGAATTAGAACTGAGAAAGTTCTCCACACTCTTAAAAAAAAATCTCATTAAAATCCGAGAAATGGTTCACGAGTTCTTAAGAGTTACGCGATGAGCAATCACGAATCACGATCAACTAAAATCGTTTATTTACTTGGGAATATTCTCGAAAAAACATAGAAAAGATGAGGAATAGAGTGTATATAAATGTATAACTAATCCTAACTGCAAATTAATTCAAATCACTTGAATACCAATTAATGTGAATAAATATGCTTGGATAATATGTATGCTTATAAATATATACAATTATTGTTCAAAAGACTATATGGCCTCAGAATAGAAAACAAATAATATAAAGAATAATAAAAGAATATTATTAATAATAATATAAACATAACATGTACAGTAAAACATCTGGGAATGCAGCACGAAAATGAATTTCGCTTCGCTTGCAACAGTTTCAAATAATAGTGTGGAATTATAAATGTGGGTATCCGAATCTAACGTAAAATTTTATTGGCCATGTAGCTATGGAATTATTTTCAAATTTTTTGTACTTCTGAAGTCGAAATTTTTAGACAGACAGACAATACAACGAGCCTTTCAAGTTCTTTGGTGTAGGGGTAGAGTTTCAGTGGTCCTGAACGACAAACGTTTATATGATTATATTGTCTATCAATTAATATAAAAAAGAGTCTAAATCGCTTCAGTTGCTGAAAAAGACAGAGAATATAACAAATAAAAGTAAGCAGCTGAAGGTCCGCTTAAAACATTTATATTCATATAGAAAGAATATGCAATGCGCAAATGCGCCAGAGCTGCTCTCGTGCTCACCCCCATCTCATTAAAGTGGCCACCTCTCCAATTTCTGTTTGAATTCCCTTCCCCCCCCCCTTGCAATGACTTTTTGATCAGTGGTGTTGAACCCGTCGATTGTGGAGCCAATCTCGTGTTTATTCTTCCAAACTTTTGTGTTTACTGCACTTCCCTCTATCCATTGTTAGAATTGTTTATTGTTGGATTTCCATTATTTTGTTCGCTAATTTATAAGTTTTTTTTTTTATTATTATATTATTTTAGCCAGCGCCATTGTGTTTAAAAATAGCATTACAAATAGAGTATATGTAAATAATACAATGAATATAACCAAATTGCATAAAAAAAAAAAAAAATAGGCCTTCTAAAAACAAAATATTTGTTTTTTTGTTTTTTGTTGAGGATAATCATGGATTATTTCTTTACTATGCTGAATGGAGATCTTGTTTTTTTAATTTTGCAATTTCTTTGTAGCAGTTCTCAAAATAGAAGAACATCACTGACGTTGAATAGAGAACATTTTTTATAGGAATAATTTTCAAAATTTAAATAAAACAAATCTCCAACAAGGACGTTTCAGCCGCTGCTATAAGCCTTCCTCAGTTTAAACACACAAAGAAACTTGTTTTTTTAAAAAATTGAAATGTTTCCCCTTCTATTTATTTTTCAGTTTCAGAACTCACTCTTCTTCCCATTCTATAATAATATATAACCTAATTTCACGGCTCTCACTAATTCTTGGAAATGCAATCTAGCCAAACATTTTGCGATGTAATTTAAAACTAAACCAACGATATAAAAATAAAATAAAAAAAACATGGAAGAGGAGAGTAGAGTGGCTATTATGCGCATTTTGTCGATTTTGTGACAACATTGATCAGCTGCTTGCTGCTGCAAGTGCAGAGTTTGTATTCCGTTGAGGGTTTTCACGTTGACAACGAAAAAGAATTACGCCGCCATTAATGAAAATAGTAATAAACAAGTCGATCGGGCAAAGTCAACTTTGCCAACCAAATAATAGTGGGAGTTAGAAAAGGGCCATAATGAAGTTCAAAGATATTAGATTTAATTAATATATTTAAATGTCACATTCGTTATTTGATTAAAATTTAATTTTAATTAATTATATTCTTTGCTTTCGATTATTGAATTAAATAGCTTTCAATAATGCTCCAAGGATATTTTTAATTAATTTTTTTTAACAAAGTTGTAACAAATTTGGATTCAAGTATTGTTGTATATCATTTGAATAATATAATAAGGTCTAGTTTTAGAATATACAAAAAAAAATACCTATATATTATGTAAGGAAGAAAATATTACACCCCCACCCCTAATGGTCTGATGTTTACGAAAAATCATTCAGTTCTTACTATTCAGGTCTCTTGTATTATTTACAGAGATCATTCTAAAAAGCACTTAAATAGACTCGGAGACTTAAAGACTTTTTGGTAACATGAGTTCATTTTATATTCTTTATGCGATATATTAAATTAAAAATTTAATTAATATTTCCCGCAAAAGAATTAAATTAAAAATATTTTTTTACATTAATATATTTTAACATCTCAATTAAATCTCACTTTGATAATTTTATAAATTATGTATAATTTTTTAAATAATTAATTAACTAGGCGAGAGGGCTCTGTGGAGCAATCGGTAGGGTGTCGTCGTTCTGTACAGGAGATCGGTGTTCGCATTCCGGGCAGGAGGAATTTTTTCATTAAATAGAAATATTTAATGTAAACAAATCCTCCTGGATGGAACATTGGATTGGAACACCACAACAATAGAGCAACTCTACGAGGGGAGCGAGTTGCTCTACACTGGAAGTGACGTAAAGATGGATTCCCTTCAATGAGTCCCTCCTCAAACTAGGACATTCTCCCTTGCTGGATGGAATCGGGTGGAATTAGATATAGGATATCTAGAAATGAATACAGGAGTTAGAGTTAGGAAATAAACTAACTTCATGGGGTGCCGATAGATGGCTACGGCTAGAGGTCGGCTGGGTTTGAGGTGTGTGTAGCACTTCGGGGAAATAAACAAGGATCCCTCTAGGTAGGTCTATATGGTTCAAATTAAATAAAAATAAAAAAAGATGTTTCAATGAATTTGAGAAGTCGGATATCCTCTGATGGCACTCGTTCTCATGGCTTTTTTTTTAAGATTCAATAAATCCATTTGGAGAAAACTAACGACATCAGAGGCCGTGGAACGCAAACAATTGCTTAGTGCATTCATCGATCACACTCAGAGGCTGGAGGGGGAAGGCATATATATTTCTAAAGGACTATGTGTAGCCTGCCTACTATGTTTCCTTTCACGGGTGATAAACGAAGGACATGTCCTCTCCTCTCTTTTCTTCTTAGGAAGATAATAATTGAAATAATCCACTGCTCCCCTTCTATTTTTTTTCCATCCACCTCTTCTTCTCTTCTCTATGCATTTCATATTTTTCATATTCTTATAAGCTTAAGCATAGAAGGCAAAATGGAATAAATAAATAAACAGGGTGGCTCAAAAGTCAATGCATTTAAAATAACAAATTATTATAAAAATTTGAACCAATATTAGCGATAAATCTCCAAATGACGATGCAAGTCTCTCCTCAACAGAACTGGAATTAATTCTTTGTTTTTATGAATATGTTGAAAAACATTCTCCATTAAGAATGTTTTTTTTTTTTTTTTTGAAAACACCTTGTCTTTTACAATATCCCACACGAGGTATTTCGCACGATAAAAACAAGTCCACTTTTGGCATCTCTGAGTGAACACCGCCGTCTTGATCAAAATATCTATTATCTAATGATTTAAAATACAAATAGAAACCCCGGATTTTGAAACAATACAGCAAAATTGTATTGACTTTTGGGCAACCCTGTATATCATTAATTATAGAATACTAATTTTTAATTCTCTCATTTAACACATGGCCTCTGAAACTACATGACTGATTTTTATGGGGGTTTTTTTTAATGTCCTGGAGGTGGTTTTAGACTAGGCTTTATTTTAAAAATTAGTCTCTAATTATAACTTTTAATTCTCTTTTAAATAATCAAAATTAATTATACGATGGCTTTAAGGAGCTAAAGTGAGGATTATGGGAAAACTAGATATTAAAGGGGGGCAGCGCAGCCATTCATCTAATAAATAAATAAATAGATCTCTTGTTATTTTCATCTACCCTTTGAGAATCCCTCTCTTCAATCATTGCGCCAGAGGCTGACATGTTGTGATTACTCCAGAGCACTGGATCTTAACCGGAGCCTGTCAAAAATTAAACACTTTTCATTCTTAGTTATAAATAAAGTGCATTTTTTTGCCCTTGATGATTCCGCAAATTTTAATCAAAAGTTCAAAACCATTGCTCTACTTTCATGGGATCGTACTGGGAGGGGGGGGGGGTTTCGTTACCTTCACCAGTAGGATTTATAGAGTTGGATAATTTTTGCCATGAGGTGGATTTGAATTGCCTTCATCTTAGGATTATATACTTAACCCTCACCGCCCTTTGAAAATATTTCCAGATAAAAGTCCCTTTGCTCCTATTTCTTTATTTAGAGAAAAAAAAAAAAAAAAGGGAAATTGCTTTTCTTCGCTCCTCTTTTCTAAGATGATGTTTCGGTCTCGGTTGAAAGCAACTTCAGGGTTGTTAAATAAATGAGAAAGCAATAAACTATTATTATTGTATGTTTAAAATTATGTATTGTTTTTTAAGACGACAGCTGGAGATTGTCAGCTGCTCCTCACTACATTCTCCAGTCTAGGAGCCAACTTTTAAGAGTTTTTATATAAACCTGGAAATGCTTTTGGAATTTTTTTTATAAATACATAATTTAATTAAAATTCATAGAACCCTTCCTCTTTGAAGCGAACGATAGGAAAGCACCTCTCTCTCTCTCCCTTTATATTTGAGCTGCATGTTAATAAGCCAAGGTAAAACTATAAATTTTATTAACTACCCTTTCATCCTTGGGGGTTTGGCCATTTATTTATGTGAATCTGGATTTAAACTTCGGAACCGTATTTATAGCATTTGATACAAAAAAAGATAAAATTTTAATTTGGAAATTTTGCACAGACGAAACAAGCCAAAAACTGAATGATTTTTTAAAAACATCTGGCTATTAAATGCAAAACTTGGTTACTTAGATACCACATAGTTTTTATTATAAATTCTAAAATTAGACATTCTCCCGAGTAAAAAGACATACAACATTTGTATATTTGTTTTAAAAAATATTTAAAGTTGCACTTGGAGCATTACTGAAACCCATCTAAATCTAAATATACAAAAACAAAGAATATAATTAATTTTTTTTTTTAAAAAGCCTTTTTCGGCATCTGAGGCCATTTAGACTCCGTCCTTATTTATTTCTATCAATTAGTAGCCAATATAATAGAAATAAATTTTTGTCGCTTAGGACGGGAAGCGAACTACTGACCTTTGGTATGTGAGGCGAAACCTCTACCTCTGCACCAAGAGACAGGGCTATATAATTAATTAAAATTAAATTTTAATCAAATAGCGAATGTGAGATTTAAATATATTAATTAAAATTATGTAAATGTTCTGAGAAATCTGCCCAACTAACATCTCACTTATAACAATTAAAATTAATTAAATTAAATATATTTTGAATTAATTAAAGGTCTCGCTTAAATCCCACTATTATTTGTTAGTAAATGATGGACAATGACAATTTCGACTTGTTTGTTTTTTTTTTTTTTTTTTTTTTTTTTTTTAATTGGGAAAAAAAATTTTATTCCATGGGTCGATTTTATGGTGGCCACACCAGTTTAAAAATATCAGAGAATAATAAACTAAAAAAAAATTAATTGCAATTCGATTTATTCGTGTAATCAATTACGTTTGTTCAAAAGGTTCTTTTTTTTTTTAATATGGCATGTCAACTTCAACGTTTGGATTCTTCAAGTTTATAATTAAAAAAATAATAGAAAATAAATCCACAAACAAACACAAAATGCCAACGAGAAAATAAAAAAAAAATTTAGTTCCCATCTGTCTCTTTGGCATTCAGTTCCTTCTAAATGGATTCTTTCAGAAAAAAGAGATGTAGAGAGTATATTTTCCTCTTTCTTACTAAAAAAACTCTCCCTGTCCATTGATGCAGAGCTAACCGTACCAAAGGTCAGTAGTTCGCTTCCCGATCTGAACGACAAAAAGTGATTGGCTACCAATTAATTTAAATAAATACGGACTGAGTTTAAATGGCCTCAGATGCCGAAAAAGACTTGAAAAAAAAATCCATCCATCCAAAAACCATTTGAGAAAATTTTCTTGAAGAAAATCCCATGGCCAGAGAGAAGAACAACAGCCACCAAGATCTTTGTTGACAAGCAAGGCCAAGTAGCGCTAAACCTCGGATGGGTGGCTCTGAGAATCAAGGCTGAAGACCGATAATAGAATTTTTCTCCCATAAAATTGATGTATTTTCAAAGTCTAATGGCCTTCGCAGCCGAAAAGACTTAAAAATAAATAAATAAATAAAAGATAATCCGTCAGTTAGTTTCGGAGTTAATTATTAGTAACAAATAGAGTCGAAGATAGACTGTCTCTTATATATGGGTGATTCGATTGAAAACTTTAAACGTGCAATAAAATTCCAAAAAGAGTTACGATTGATTAGACAGTTGGTTGTTCAAAGTTTGGCCAATAGATGGCAAACAGAAGTAGAAAGCAGCGTCAGTGCAAAGATGGCCTGAGATGCGTTTTTTGAGCAGTGAATCAATTAGTTTCCATACAAGATACATTAAATGACTACCCCTTTTTTCCAACCGATTGGACAGAAAGATATTGTTCCTCAAAATGGTTAGTATAAATTTATTAAATGACAATGAAGGAAGGAGGAGGCAGCCTCGAAGTTATTAAAACCTTCAAATTTCGACTTTAATTTAATAATGCCATCATCAGTATGAACTCAAATGACAAAGCAGTGAGTCAAAAGTCAGTTTGTTATGCATTTAATAAACAAAGAATGCTTATATATAAATGGCAGTCAATTCTTATTAGCTTGTATATATTATTATTATTTTATTGATTACAAAAATTTTGTCTTTGACCTTTTTGGCGTTCAGGCTATACATATTTTGTATTTACATTTACAAAACAAAGAAAAACAGATTCATTATATTTAAATATAACATGTATTATGTATATACATTTATTTATTTTATTTTACTTCCCTTTCTTCGATTTTCTTCTCTTCTTGCTTCCTTAGTAATTCTATCTCTTCGATTTTCACCTCTACTCTTCTTAGTTTTCCAGGTTTTCCCAAATTTCTCTCTTCTTGGTTGTTATAAATAGATGTTGCCGCATTTTGCCCGCATCCATATTCTTCTTTTCCGGTCCTAAATCCTTTTTTATGTTCTTGTAATGGGGAAAATATCTCGATCTCTCGACTCTTTCTCAATGCATCTGGCATTCTTGTTCTATGCCATTTCTAATTTCTTCTTCCATCCTCTGGATTCTATCAGCTTGTATATATTATTGTATATTGTAAATAGATAATTACAAGTAACAAAATCAGTTTTATCCATTTCTAGGGCCAAACAGCACCCCCTAAATATAAGAAGAATTGATCAAAATCTCGGAATGATATACGTGTGTATTACTTGACAAGTTTATATTGTAATGCAATATAACAACAAACAAAATAGAATGTTTTGGAAAGCGCTTTGATGGATGGATGGATAGAGTGTTTGTTCGTCGCCTTCTATTTTGTGTTTGTCTTGATCCGCCAGTGCTGTTCTTTTCTCTTAAGGAGATTCTATTTCATGTTTGTGTGCGATGACAGCGAATTTGTTGGAACAAACAACAACGCGACAGCGATTGATGGCCGAGATCAAATTTTTTTTTTAAAGAGAAGAAAAGAGAAGAGAAGTTAAGATTTAGAGACAAAAAGAAAAAAGAAATATAAAGTGACGTAATCAAATAAGTAAAATTTGATCACCAACAATCAAAAAGAAAAAAACATGAAAATGCGAATAACATGCTGCAGCGTTTGTTTTGTTTTTATTTTATTAAGATAACGTTTTGACAAATATTCTTGTCTTCATCGTATCTCTCAGGTATCAATCGATCACTTGCGACAAAAAACTTTTTTGCAGATCCCTACTAAACATACATCAATTTTCTCTCAGCATGTTTATGTGTAAATATATATATTAGGGATCTCGATTGACACCTGATGAAGTAAAAATATTTGTCGAAACGTAGTCTTAATAGGTGAATAAATCAC